>DWNE01010303.1:0-10418 GCA_018249875.1 Cecropterus toxeus
TTACTTACAAATGTCCATGGGCGGCAGTAACCACTTACCATCAGGTGGGCTGCTTGCTCGTTTGCTACTTCATATTTTTATTACATAGCAAAGATAGAATGGTAAATAAATTTTATATTTGTACTATCATAGTACTACAGTTACATATAGTCGGTAATCATTGATTGGAAATTTGGCAAGCATCTCAAATCGTGATGAACCGGGTGTTACGATTGGACACCCGGTATTATCCATCATGGCTCGACTCCGAAATCAGCACCGCTCTATCCATTTCTGCTTTATGACTGCTTAGCGAGACGCTAATGTATTATAGTAAGGAGGATTGGTAAAAAACATAATTTTATAGGTACAAGATATTATAATTTACTTTCGAAGGCAAAGTCACGTTTTAAGGATTGATATAGATGACAGACAGATGACTTATTAATTGAACTGCCTATGAAAAGCGTATTTGCCGCAACTTATATGTTATAAATCATATAATATATTATATGAATAATTTAGTCGGAACATGATCTGGAAAGTCGAGCTTGTAATTACGTCAGTGTGGCCGCGGGGCGCGATCACAATAACAGTATCAGGCCGGAGAGGCCCCGCTGTTAGCCCCGCCTTGCAGAATGTTGCGTACTCCGGTAGCTGGCTGTGGTTCTGTATATGTTTTTTATAATTAAGACGTAGCAAAGGACCAAACCAACTGAAGGTATCTGGCCACTGTCAATCTTACAATATTAATGATCGGACTCTAACCGGAGATTAGGCACAGATGCGTTGCTACCCTCGAGGACTGAAATGGAAACTAATATACCTCCCTTACTATATTAACTCTTTAGGCCTGAACACAGTAACGCTTAACACTGCTTATATAAGCCGAAATGTAGTGTCTCAGGAGTAAAACCACGTAGAGTTCCGTCCACAAACCCGTCGCAAACATCTGAGTTTGGAAGCCCAGGGTCAATTTTCTTTAGATTTATATTAGAAGTAGGAAACGAGTATGCACACCTGATAGTAAATGGCATTACCGCCCACTGACATCTTCAAATAGAACAAACTTCATATAGAAGAGGGGTTCTATCTGAAGTCGACCACAGATGCTTTGCTACTCTCGAGGACTAAGATAGTCATCTCCTATACGTGAGCCGGCAACCACACCAGCAAAATATACGACATTTTCAATCAAATAAAAATTAAGTATTTTTTCTCTCTCTGTCACTTACAACACACAAATAAATTATAATACCTACTTATGTACCTATTAGTGTAAATTCGCAATATTGTAAAAATGCAGAGATTTACTTGTAGGGTAACTACACCAATTAACGGACCAGTCGTAAGCATGACGGATCCCTGAGTTATCGCATAATAGAATCGCAACAATCTGCGGTTCCCCGCTGCGCGCTAATGACACGGTGCGCGGTGATCCAGTACGCGACATGTTTCACATAACAAACATTTAAAAAATACACCAATAGTTACTTATAAAATCGTTACTATAGTGAGTATTATTCTTTTTGGTAATCATTCTTAAAGCAAAGTAATTCCTCATTTAAAAATATACATGAAAAATTGTTGATAAAAACCGGTTAAGTAATGATTTAGTTTTATCAATACCTATCTCTTCCATTTATTAAACGCTATACGTTTAAATGATAAACCGCATATCTAATATGAATATTTATAACTGTTTAATAATTCTTTTATTACTTGGTTTTATATTAAATGTCTATCATTTTTAATTAAGTGGTCCAAATTATTTAGATTTAAATAGATATTAAAATGTATTATTTTTGCAGCTAACGCATAGACACTTATTTCATCATTATAAATGCATCATGATATTTTATATCATAATTATGTTGCATAAGTAATAAATAGATTTGAAGCCACAAAAATAACTGCATCATATCAGATTAATAGAAAAGCAACAATATAAATCACAGTAAATTTAATCCGACCGTTTAATAGACGCTAACCGGTCCATCAAAACGTTATCTCGATCAAATAGTCGTGTTCCGACTAATTTGTCGCGAACAAGCGTCCTTTGTGTCGCATAATCGCCTCAACGATCTGTGCAGATAACATCTTTGTGACAATGCGGTGCGTATATTGTGTTTTTACCCTACTCTATAAAAGGTTTCTTCGTTTAAGTATTTTGATTTTAGTAACCAGATTGCTTGCAATTATTTAAAATAAATTTGGGTATATTGCCTTTTGTTCCATATTTTTCTTTTTTTAATATATCCCATTAATTAACTTATCATTGATGTTGAACTTGGTCTACCTCTCTGAGTCTCTGATTTGGAAAAGACATTTTCGATTTCTGGGATAGATTTAAAAACCCATTTTATTAAATGTTCTTTTATTAAATTGTCTGTAAATCATTCTCTTGGCAAAAGCAGAACTGTACTGTCGAGATAGGTTTCTCTTAGAATCAACTTAGCTAATTTTGATAAAATTAACATGAAACGAGCGCTTATTAGGAAATTCAGCAAGGAATGCTTATATTCGAGTTAAGAGATGCTCTTACCTATAAATAAGTTAAATAGAAGATGAAACTAAAAAAACGTCGTCGTCAACGCGGGCTTTACTTCATCTATAGCTGTACATACTAATATTATAAAGCTGAAGAGTTTGTTTGGTTGAAAGCGCTAATCTCAGAAACTATTGTTTCGAATAAAAAAAATGTTTTAGTGTTGAATAGTCCATTTATTGAGGAAAGCTGTAGGCTATACAAAATTAGGCTATGTTTGTTTGTTTGTTCTTACTACGTAGTAGCGGGTGAAACCGCGAGGCACAGTTCGTATCAAATAAAACACATTGACACATCACACATCGAACGTCAAAAAAAGTTGACAAAGCAGCGGTCGAGTCCGCTCCGCAACAAAACAAATCATATTACCATCGCCGTCCCGCTCTAACCCTCCGACCTCTCGCTCTAGCCTCCTGCGACTCGTTAGCGATTGATAAACGCTGTAATACAATAAAAAACGAAAATAGTACAACAAGTATTACTTTGACGTTTGTACCACGATACATTTACGTATACAAAAGCCTTATTACATTCACAATAAGGTAAAAATTCCCGTAGCGAGTTGCTACGTACGTTGGCAGCGCACTCAAAGAGCATTTGTTTGAGGCGTTCACCCAATATGGCGCTGAACAAAATTGAATTTTTCTATTTTTAATTGGTCCAAGGGGTCGTTTTGTTGGAATAAATGATCAATTCGTTTTTGATGGAGACATTTTGTGCAGCTAATGAAGTTAAAGCTTGCAAATGAAATCCACAAACGAATGACATAAACGAGTCTTTGTTGTATTTACGTTTACTCTGAGGGGTTTTTACAAACGTTTAGTTATTACTTTTTCAATTTCAAATTTAATACTAGACCATTACTATGAGTACTGACTAAATACCGTGACGGTCCAAAGTTCGAATCTGTGAATCTTTTGAGTTATGTAAGCACGTGGTACAACTCAATCATTACGTGCTTTCAAGGCGAAAACCTATAGGTATTTCTAATATTTTATCATACAGTTCCGAAGTCTTTTAGGTTTAATATATGTATATGTGTATAAAAGCTGTACATTTTATAGGTATCACCGTCTAAACTGTAGAAATTGACTTGACTTATTTTAATTAGAAGTGGTAGAACCATGATCGACTCCGGAGGTATCATTTCCATACTTATTTCTACCTAAGAACAGAAATTTGGCATGTTAAGGTTATAAGTAGGTATGTTTTCCTTAAAACTTTCCGTTGCGTTTTAACTTAGTCCTAAGAGTATTCACTAGCAACGGATCTGTCGCCTCAGGTAAGACTAAACTTATCTGGGGTTGATTACAGATGCAAATACGACCGTTGCATTTTTGTCAGTATAAAGCAGCAAAATAGCATGCCTCCTTGATGGTAAGTGGTGACTGCCGCTGTTCAGTATTTATATACTGAATTAAATAAAAAAGTAAAATTCAAAAGTATTAACGTTCTGTCATAACACCTTTTACATACATTCACTCATTACTCGGTTTTCGGCACGGACGATATATATATATGTATTTTTTTTGTGTGGTGGACACGGGACCCGGAAGTGGACGTGCAAAAGGCTGACCGATCGCCGAACCGTCTGCACTCAAGAAGGATGTATTTATATATATTTACACCTGTATTTATCGCCATTAGGACGCCAGAATTTAAATTATATTTTGGACTACCAGCGACCTAAAATTCATACAGCCGCCCAAGGACGTCTGTAAGCAACTTCGTGTAGAACAGTGGTTCCATGTAAGTCTATCAAAGATGCATTGCTGCTCTCGAGGACGTAGATGGTCGCCTGATATGTGAGTGAGCCGACAACCTCACCCTTTAACGTAAGAACTGCTTCACGCTAGAAATAGGTGTGGCGGTGGTATCACCCCGGTCGAAGTATACTAATTCTACCTGCTGCTCTTCTGCTGTTCTCCTGCTACTCGCTGGACAAACATTTACCAATAGGTGGATAGTGACCATATTTGCTACCTCTTTATTATTAAATACCTACAAAGCCTAAACTAAAAAAATATAACTACTTTTTTATAAATATTAAGTAACAAAAGAGCAAGCAGCCCACCTGATGGTAACTGGTTACTGCCGCCCGTGGATATTTGTAAACAACTTCATTTAGAACAGGGGTTCTATATGAAGTCTATCACAGATGCGTTGCTACTCCCGAGGTGAGATGGTCGCCTCATATAAAAGTGAGCCAGCAACCACAGAAACGCAAGAACTGCTTCACGCTAGACATAGGTGTGGCGGTTTACTACTATGTCAGCTCAGCTATCTTAGACACCATATCTCCTCAAACATAAGTATAATGTTTCTTCGTAAAATGGGTTCCAAAAGTGTAATGACAATGTTCAGGTTACGCTATTGAAATCAATGTATCGGCAGCTTTGTGCAACGTCATCTGCCGTGATCACGAGCTGATAGCGAGGCTTTCAAAGGCTCGTTCAAATTTTGTACTATTTTTATTTGAAACACTTTTCACCCGCGAATCTGTTGTTTGTAGATAAACCGCATAAAAAGAAGTCATTTGAAAAAATATTTGGAATGAGTAAGTAGGTATGTATTAACGTGTTTTTTTTGTATCGTTTACAAGCTTTTGTTTAGCTTGCAATGTAGGTATGTTTTTCCGGGTGGAATCTTGCAAGAAATTTTAATTTTGTAGTTTAATCATTATTATAATAGAAACAGTAAAGTAAACCCTACACGTATTTATGTTTATAAATTAATTATTTATGTGTACCTACGGACAGTTAATAAAATAATTCTATGAAGTTTTTCTTTACCGAACATCCTAAAGGAAACATAGGACTGTATTTTGTTTATGTTACATAAAAAAAAGACATTTTATTCAAAAAGCTAAGCACAAGTTTTTTTTCTGAAACGACAGAAGACTGCTTTTATCTTTTTTTTTTTGTATTAAATTAATATTTTTCTTTTTCTGTATTGTACCACTAGACGAAACATAATTATATATATTTTCAATTAATAAAAATAAATACGAAACCTAAAGTAAATTTATCTGTAAATAATGATATCTACAAATATAATACAAATGGTACCAAATAGTCAATAGGTACTTAAAACCTCTAAACATTTGTATTCATATATAAAACGTTATCAATAGCGTAAAGAAACTCGTACTATTTGTAACTCAAGCATCAGAACTCGGACGCCCCCAAACAAATCCTTTGTGGCCAAAACTCAAGAGCCTAATAATGCGACAAATCCGTTTACAAGCAAGAACCGCACCACTAATAATGCCGCGGAATTTCGGGGAATTTTTTCCCGAGATGTTTCGGCTACTGGACAGGCTACAATAGATCATTTCGAATCTCATTTTGTCCAAACTTTGTTGTGATTTGACCACTGTGCGTATACAGCGTGAGCTTTTCAACGTAAAATATGTTGATAAAACACACGGTGCGTCAGAAACCGACTGTGTCAAAAGTTGGATAATATTTTGCGAGCGTATGTAGGATGTATGTTTATATGCCTATTTCTTTGTCATGCGCTACAACTCAAAAGGTTTGGCGGATTGTATCGCATAACATATTAATAGAATCGTCTAAGTTTGGAAAGTAACATAGGCTATATTTTAAAATAGGCCCCTGCAAATAGGAGAAAAAGGTCGGGGAGCGATATTTTTTTTTTCATTATGCTGTCAATATGGGTGTCGAATGAAAGCTAGTAAAAAGGCTTCTAAAAATAAATATATTATTATACCTACTTTTCTGGACATTTTTGATAAAAACTCATATATAGCGTTAATGACAATAATGACACATGGGATGTTTAAGCAGTCAGTTTTTTTTTGTTTTAAAATTTTTAACAATGATACCTACTACTTTATTCCATGAGCAACAGAATGCAGTGCAGTTACCCGACTGCCATAAAAATTACTTAATGCTACAACCGTCATTGAGAAATTTTCGTTACAATTTGAAGCGACATTTCGTCACTAAAAATCGAACGGAAACATTTGTTTCTAACGTTTAACGCAAATATTTGCAGCGTCAAACGAAGTGAGCGTTTTATGGTTTTAGTTACACTAGTGTCACTACACGCACTACTTAACTATATCGTGAATACGCATCAACTAAACTGAAAGAGTTAGTTTTAAAAAGTTGTTAACGTCAGCTGATCTTAGATCCAGAAGTAGCAACTCGTCTTTTAATGGCTTTAGATGAAACCTCTGTTCTATATGGAGCTGAATATGCTCTCATGGTGGTAGTGATCAATTAGCATTCCATGGATTGTAACCTCATTTTTTTATAAGTATTTAGTAGCAAACAAGCATGCAGACCATCTGATGTCAAGTGGTTACTACCACCCATGTCATCTGGAAGCAACTTCATATAGAACAGATTCTATCTGAAGTCGATCACAGATGCGATGCTACTCCCAAGGGCTAAGATGGTCCCCTCATATAGGTATAAGTGTGCCGGCAACAACACCCTAGCATCGAAACGCTAGAAATAGAATAGGCAGTGGTACTTTCTCGCTCGACCTACATTGGCTCTACCAGCTGAAGCAGCATACTACTTCAATCTCTTGAAGAAAATATTTCTCCACTTATTAATATCTTTCATCTTCTTCTAAATTGAGTAAAAACCAGCATCATCCTGTATAACTAATACACGAGCCTAATACATGAGCGGTTTTGCATTACATTTCAAGAGTGTCAAGTTTCTGAAAGTGTGATACACAATCGCCCGTGGCCACAAAGACGGACCGCGAAATGACCACAAGATTACGGCTTTTCTGTAGAGGATTTGGCATTGTCAGCGTGTTTGATGGATTTGAATAGCACTCACTCACTAAAAATAGTCTATTAAGTATGTGTTTGAATGGGAGGTGTACAATTATTAAACATTAATAAAGGTATGTTCATCTTCGTAGTACGACTGTAGACATCACCACCACACCTATCTGCCTTAGAGTAGAAATGTTAAGCGCTGCTGATTCAGATTTGAATAGTTTCATAGAGGAGACATATTTATCCGACGTTCCAACTCAGTCCTCATGAAATGAAATGAAATGAAATGTCTTTATTTTGCATAGGCCTACGGGGGCACTAACAAATTGTCAGGAACAGTATTTTTTTCTTACACTACCACCGGATCGGAACGCGACCACCTCAGGCCTCAGGCCTGATGGAGGCCAGACCTCAGGCTTAGCAACGCATTTGTGGCCGACTTAAAGTAGGATACTCGGGCCGTCCTATTGGAGTTTGATTATTAATGCCCATTGGAGGTAGTCGCCACTTACCATCAAATGCATGCTCCTTTGATGCTCTATATTACGAAAAATACTCTTATACGTGCCAGTAATGGTTTAAGATTAAAGTTCTGCTCCTTACATTGATAAGATGTTAATAAATTAATACGATGTTCAGCTTACCACATACGTTCAACCTAAGCTTAACACCTCTGAATCAACTTCAAATGTAAATCAGAACCAGAACAGGATAGATGATTACTAAAGGTCGCCTATATGAGGTAAACTGTAGCTGAAAGTCATTTGCTACTTATTCCACGTGAAAAAACCATCAAAAAGGGTCGTAATTCTAATATATCGATATCGGGGATATCAATAAATATAGGTTATGCAGATTGGTCCGATTGGGCGAGGAAGCGATCAGGTCGGCGATAACGGGGACTGATCGCCGATACATCCGCCGCTAGAACACTTCGCGTTTGACGTAGTGATGCGATGTAGGCTTCATCGTATCGATATTGGTATATCGATATATTCAAGATGGTAGCGAAAGGTTATAAGCCGCAGTTAGTGGGTTTGTGCATTTTTTATAAACTTTACTATTAATAATCATAGGGATATGCATTCTATCTATCAGCTTTCATCATTTTGAAGCTAATGAGTCTTGGGTGAATAGACATCTAATTAATGAAAATATTGTCGCTGCAGTAATTGTAATGTAGAATTTGTTAAATTTAATGTATGTATGTACTCTTCTAATGAGAACTATTTTGTTGTAAAATGTACGACAGATCTGCTACATTTTTTGTATTACATATACCAGGATTTTTTTTGTTAATCTTTATTCACTTTATTCTGAAAAACATCATTGACCACGCACGTTCTGAATAATATATTGAAGATATACTACATCTTTGAATATCCTTGTTACATATAATTATGAATACATTATATCACACATACATTTTCATTTAATTAAATGAAAAAAACAATAATAATAAATTATTTAAGGTAGAAATTACATAAATAAATAAATGTTTTATCGATATCGATATCAACTTTCTGAATTATTCCCATCCCAGTCGGGGTGGGTCGAGAGCGCGAAATTGGAGGAAAACTTTCGTAAGGGGAAATGAAATGGGATTGATAAAAATTGGAACCAAGCCGCCTGCACAGGTGCGGACTTCAAATATACTTCTTCGGAAACAAATTGTTACTTAGTAGATTTTTAAATTGGTTAGAAATTATAATACTATTGTTTTTATTTATATAATATGCGACCTAATTATCTGATTGTGATGATAAGACGCTAAAATGTTAATTAAAATTGAGGGAATAAGGCTTACAATATCTTAGCTGCACAATGTCAATTTTACAAACTTCAATTTATTGATAGTCAAATTCATAAAACGTTTAATACGAAAAAAAAAAAATTTTGTCCCAGATTGTCGATTTTGTTACAAATAATGATCTAAAAGGTACGCTTGAATGTCTGTGTAACCATAAATCCCTCGTCTAAGACAGCATAGTCGTCAACTAAACCAATTAAATGTGCAAAAACTGCAGTAAGTAAAAGTGAAAAAAAAAACTTTATCATTTGATTTGCGTGGTGTAAACAGAAAGGCTGAATTCGTAGAACCATGAAACAAACTAGAACAAAGGCTTCTGTTCACAACATTTATAAAGCCACCGAGTCCGACCCTGTGTATTCCGAGGGCTCAAAATTCACTTAGCTTCGTTTGTCGAAGCTTTTCGCCTCTTGAAACTTTTCAATAGCCGGGAATCGAATTCAGACCCCCTCTCCCCGCTGCATGTACCGTGTTGGAGTACGATTCAAGGCGTTGACGTCATAATAAGTGGATTGAGGCGTCGGCGTTGTAACAGGGAAATCTTGAAGACATGCCCGTTGCAGTGCAACGCTGAGGCAAAACAAAGCAATTTCACTAACTTAAAAGAAAGGCTTTACAATCCAACGTTATGAATGACGGTAGTTCTCAACCTTTTATATCGCTTATCTATATTATTATTCTAATTTCTTTATTATTCTTTTTTTAGGGTTCCGTAGCCAAATGGCAAAAATCGGAACCCTTATAGATACGTCATGTCTGTCTGTCCGCCCGTCTATCCGTCTGTCCGTATGCCACAGACTTTTTATTAGGACACAATAAGTCTTTAGAGTTGAAACTTGGTGGGAAGTGTATTCTGTAAACCGCTTTTCAAATTTATTACAAAAATAAAAAAATATATATTAAATTTAAAGGGGGCTCCCCATACATGGAACTAAAACTCAAAATTTTTTTTTTGCGCAATTGGCAGATTTTATATTTTTTTTCTATTATGAAGCTGACAAAAACAAACATGTTTTATTGGATTGAAAGCGCTAATTTCCGGAACTAGTTGTTCGAATTGAAAAAATATTTATGTGTTAATATGAAGAAAGAGATTAAAGAGAAAAAAATGCTGTCTGTAAAGTCGGTTTACGAACAATAGTTTTACGTGATAACGTCATAGAGAAACATTGAGGAAAAATTGCATACTTTTATGAATTGAATTGACTTATTACCACTAAAGTACCATTGTATACCTAAGTTGGCACACCTCTAATAGGTATATTACAGAGGAATTTTATAATGAAATGTAATAACTATTATACCTGTAATAATGC
>DWNE01010304.1:0-10417 GCA_018249875.1 Cecropterus toxeus
CCAGGTGGTAGAACCAATGTAGTTCGACCGGGGAACTACCACCGCCACACCTATTTCTAGCGTGAAGCAGTTCTTGCGTGAGGTGAAAGGGTGTGGTCGCCGGCTCACTTTTTGTATGAGGCGACCATCTCGGTCCTCGGGAGTAGCAACCAGTGGCGTAGCGTGGGCTTACACCGCCCGGGGCGGAAATTGAACTCGCCACAATTATACAAATTTTGACGACCAAAAAAAAAATCGTCAATATCTAACTTGACAACTAAATGCAAAACAAAAATCGACAATATCTAAGTTGACGACAAAAAAAAAACGACAATATCTAACTTGATGACAAAACAAGGTTGCCAAATCTATTTTTGCCGCCCCCAAATTTTTGGCCCCTCTAAATGTACCCCTCCCCCCCTACGCCACTGGTAGCAACGCATCTGTGGTCGACTTCATATAGAACTCCTGTTCTATATGAAGTTACTTACAGGTGTCCGTGGGCGGCAGTGGCCACTTGCCACCGGGTGGGCTGCTTGCTCGTTTGCTACTTCATATTAACTGAAAAAAAAAATATTTTTACCCATCTGCATCAGAAAGAGGTTAATGTTTTTTGAACGCATGTAGATATGTTTGTATGTTTCAACGTATATGTGTTCTTTTGCACGTGCTACAGCTGAAAACCAATTGGCATAGTGACATTGGCTACATATCAAATGGCACTCGTAAATAGAGAAAATAGGAGAGAAAAGAGGAAAACCCAAAATACGTTTTCTACACTCTTTCTACACTCATAGCCTCATACTAGGATTTTCTCCTATGTAGTGGGAGCCATGGACACACAAAGATGAATACACAAACACCCAGACCCAGAACAGAAATCTAAACTCATCATTCATATTTCCGTCTGGCCGGGAATCGAACCCGGGTCCCATTGCGCGTCAGACCGGTATGGTGACCGCTCCGCCACGCAGGCTGTCGAAAATATATGTCATAATACTTTTATGACAGTAGATAGACAAAGAATCTTTTAAAAAGTGTTAAATTATTATATTTTTATAAACAAACAAAAACAGACAACTTAAAATCACAAATTTATACTTAAGACAATCGTTAAGTCAATCGTTTTTAATATACCTTTTTGTTTTTTATATTTTAAACAATGAAACTTATATCCACATTGAAGCAGCATCAAAACATCGGTCTTGGTTATCTGTGATCAGGAAGTGAATTGGAACAATATGTTAAAGGACGTATCGTGTTATATGAACCCGTTAGATATAAAAATCAAAGAAAAAGCCAGCCTCAAATTTATATTATAGGTAAATGCGAGTCTCTTCGTTTGTTCCATTTTCACGGTTCAATGAATTGACCGTTTTTCACGAAAATTGGAAGATATGTAGTTTGTGTCATGGAGACGAATATAGGTCACTTTTGATCCCGGAAAAATGTGATGATCCCAAGAGGGTTACAATCTATATATTAACATCTATATACATTTGGAGTTATAAAAACTATTAAAGCATTTTTTTTTATTATAAAAGTACTAAACGAACTTGCAGTCCATCCATAAGGCATAGACCGCCCCTTACGGCGCCACTCCAACCGGTCCTGTGCCTTCTGAACCCAACGGTTTCCCGCTGTTTCTAGTCATCGGTCCACCTAATGATCACTGCTGGTCATGAACGTAAATGAGAAATTTTGCGTGGGGGAGGGGGGATTTTATGAGGGATTTTTTCTGAAATCAATTACAAATGTAGCTACTTTCGAGGATTAAAATTACCATCTGAAAAAATAGCAACCGCACCTTTCCACCAAAACACAAGAACTACTACGAACTTCACTTTTGAAATAGATGAGGCGGTGGCACTTCCTCGGACCATACTCTTTCTACTTTCCACACCGTCTAATATATTGTACTATTTTTCAGAATATTTAGGTGGCAAACAACCATGCAGTCCACCTGATAGTAAATAGCTCGTGCCGCCCATGGAAATCAGAAAAACAACCCCAGACAAGATCAGAGTCTTAACTGCCACAGATGCGTTGCTACTCCTGAGGACTCAGTTGGAACGCCTCGGATTGTTGAATTGTTCGTTAGATGGTTTGATTACATGTCTCCCTTACACTGCCGTTATTAGGCTTAAATAGGTGTGCTGTGGTGCTTTCGGAGTCGAACCATAAAGAATTCTTCCACCTTCAAATAATGTTATTGAAAATCTATCCCCTAAGGGGCTAAACAGAGTATGAAAGCATGTAATAAAATACAATACGTCGGTTGATACCTATGTGAATTAATTAAAATTCTGGAGCGGGTCCAAAGCCACGAATGCTCCAACGGTACCGGATTTGCAAACTGTATTGCATGCATTATAACTTTGGGTTTACGCCGGTCATATAATTTAAATGTTTCGCTGTGTGCTCTTTGGTCTCGAGCTGGAATTTAGATGGGACCGTATATGACTATACTGGATACATATGATTCGACATCTGTTATTCGTAATAACGTCATAATTCAGCAACGCTAGTATGGAATTTTATGAATTTGATATTACATACAGTCAGTCTGATATGAAGTCGCCGCCATGAGAGTTGGTGTAAACGTTTCCTGAATTAAAACGCTTGATACTTGTAAATTTTAATAAAATTTAACTTGTTTACTACAAGAATGCAGTCCATCTGATGTGAAGTCACTTTTGCCGGTAGAAACGGACGTAAAACTTTACATATCTATATACACATTAACGATAATTCAGTCCAACTGATATTAAGTCACTGTTTCTCATGACAGATAACGTTAGACGTTTTCTGAATTACGCTGCTAAAAACTTTTACAAGTTAGAAGTAGTAAACGAACATGCCCAACTGATGTGAAGTCGCTGTCGCTCGTGATAGATAATGAACCTTTGCTGAATTACGCTACATTTTTTTATAAATATGCAATGGTAAACAAGCAATGCAGTCCATCTGATGTGAAGTCACTGTCTTCCATGGGAAATAATGCCAAAAAATGTTAATTACTTTTCTAAACCTTTTGTTATTTTTTTAAACGTGCTTGCAGTCAATCTAATGGTAAGTCACTTTTACCTATGGCAGATGACATAAAACATTTCCAAAAGGCTTAATATTTTTAACGAACCTTTTAAGGCAAAAATGTATCTGTCATCGCGTTCATCGCGATTTTATAAGTTTTAGTAATCTATTTTTTAGTTAGTCATTGGAGATGCCATAAAACATTTTCTGAATATTCCTGAACATTTTACTTAATGTAAGTGGTATTGAAGCTTACAGTCCAACTGATGACAGTCACTGACTTTTGGGCAAAAGTTTTGTTTTTATTTACACCTTACATAAATATTATAATTGACTTTTATTGCATTAAAAAGTGATTAAAAGGAAAAATCATATTCTATCTCCTTATAAATAAATAAATCATTTACCTGTTTTGTATATCACGAAGTAAAAATATCGTTTTATTAAAACAAGGTGGTATTAGAAACACCTCAATTGCACATTTCAAATTGGAAGTTACGAATTAATAGTTCCATTTGCGCTTACCATCGTCACAAAAGTGATTAGCGTTCGAATTAGTTTGATCGTGACTGTTTGATAATTAGGAATTTTGTAATTAAGTTACTAATTGGTGACTCCTGTCTGTGTTACTCTATTTGCCATATTAATTCTGGGTTCGATTCTGTTATTGCAAAAATCTAATCCGATCCGTCTAAATTCTATTTTGGTGTATTAGAACAAATATGAGAAAGAGCAAAAAAGCTATGTTATAAGTTTTATTAAATTCACTGAAACCAATTTGGAATACTTGACAATACTTATGCAAGAAACAGTTGAAAACAATTTTACTTTTCGTGAATCATGAAGAATATTCAACTTGTTCTAAAACATACTGGCAGACTTTTCAAAACGGTAGAATATTTTTATAAGTCTGCTAGTATGGTTGAACTACAAGTTGAATCGTGTTCAGTAAAGAAAAAGCTGAGCAAAGCTTGAGTTCTCAAATTTTTTCAAAGGCATAAAATCTACCAACCAGTTGACCAACATGGATTATGACCAAAAATACCAAAAAGTTTGCCTTTAAATCCAACAAAACTAAGCAAAAAGCATTTCACACCGAACAAGTCGTTTAAATTTCAAACAAGAATTTCTCTGGGCAAAAAAGAGCAATTAACATAATTTGTGAAACACATTCCAACTGTATTACAATTAGGTCAAGGGAACATTCTAACTCCGTTAATGAAGAACTTTGTACTTTTCCTTCTAGATCTAGATCTACTTTATTCTTGTCTTCAAAAGCTGTGTCAAGCTCTACTGTAGCAAACGATGCTGTGTCAAACGTTGCTGTGTTCTGGCTTAAGAAGGAAAATGCTTTGACGAGGTGATGTGTTTTTAAAGGTTGCGATAAAAGATAAAAGACTCAGACTCAGATAAAATTTAAATCATTTTTGAAATCAATAATAGTGTAAAAAACTCGTGCTAAGGGCTAACCTTTCTGATTGATAAAAAGTTGTGTCTGACAAAACTGTGTCAAACGTCGCTGTGTGCTTAAGCCGTGATAAGAAGAGAAACCCTTTTACGATGTGTGGCATTTTCGAGGATAGCGTATTGGTAAGTTTTTTTAAATATTACGTCAGGCAACGTGGATTGTTGACTGTCATTGTTTACATAGGTACTTTATTATTTTATTGAAAAAGGTTAATCCTAAATCATTTTTACAGTCGATTGATCGCTGGCTAAATATAGATAAGGCCGTGACTGCCTTGCATCAGATGGACTGCATGCTCGTTTGCAGCATTCAAACCAGAACGCACCGTAACCGCCATAATCGAAACATAGTTTTTACCACTTTTCATCCTTATCTTGATCATTTGTGTAGCGTCAGAGATGTTCCTTCAAAAATTTTAAATTTCAAAAATAAAATTAACCTATTTTTGACTTTGTATCATTATTCATGGCCCATAACACCCGCTTTTAACGTAAAAAGGCAATAGTGGTTAATTTAATGACTACTTCAGTTTCTGGATCCGCTAATTGGCATAATTTATTAACGAAGTAAAGCCTCAGAAAGCCATTTGTCTCATTTTTATGGGTTCTTTACTTTTTACCACCTATTAAATTATTTGAAACACCTGAGGTCCCTTGGAACATTCATAGTTTTACATGTATATGTTTTACATGAAAGTTTTCAAGGTGAAACTTTTTTGTTTTATAATACGGAAGTAACAAGCGAGCATGCAGTCCTTCTGATGTAGGGATGTGACTTGGCTGGACAAAAATCGATTTTTATATTTAGCGATTTTATATGTTAATCAAATTATCCATTTTCCAAAAATCGATGTTTTTGCAAAAAAATAATCGATTTTTTTTAATCGATTTTTTCTTGAAAACTTAGGCCTTAAAGCAAGCGTGGGCTTACACCGCCCGAGCCGCAAGCGGACCAAATAAAAAAACGGCAACCTAAAACCTAAAATTTCGAAATAAATAATCTTTTTAGTAATTCAAAGCTACTGAAAAAAACGAAGTGTAAATAAGAAATCGATTAATTTAAAATCGATTATTTTATTTCGATTGTTCTAAAAAAATAATCGATTTATTAAATAATCGATTATTTTTTCACATCCCTACCTGATGGTAAGTGGAGACTACGCCCACGGGCATATATCAAACCTAGACAAGATTAGAGTCTCATATGAGTTTAGCCATAGATACGTTGGTATACCTAAGGACTAAGTTGAAATGTCTTGGATAATGTCTCCCTTACCACATCCTCAAACCACCACAGTAGCGTAAAACAATGCGGTTATTAGGCAAAAATAGATGTAGCAGTAGTGCTTGCTGAGTCAAAGAGTTCTACCATCTTAACATAGTCCCACACTAGGATTTTTCCTATATCATGGGTGCCATGGACACACATAAAAATGGGTACAAAAACACCCAGACGAAGATTAAAAATCTAAACTCATAATTTAGATATCTGTTTGGCCGCATATTGAACCCGGATCCCACTGCGCCTAAGACCGGCATAGTGACCTATTTGCCATGCGGGTCGCCAACACAGTGGCTTTAGTATTCGAACAAATAATCACGATATAATTTTATCAACATTTCCAAAAAGTTAAGGATAGAATTACAACAGGTTTAGTAAAATCTCTGTTTTTTTCTGGTGGTCCTTAATGAGCCCTGTTTCTGCCAAAAATCGTAGGATTATGTGCTGCTGTAACATCAGATACTATTTGGGGTTGATTACAGATGTCCATTGGCGGCAGGAGCTACTCACCATCAGGTGATCTGTTTGCTCGTTTACTGCTTCAAAATAAAACTGCTTTAACAAATTTAAACGAAGTTCATATACCTCATATGAGACCCTGCTTCACACCCTTAGGGATAAGTATAAGAAGTAAGCTTTATAAGAAAATATTACACGATACTTAATGTATCGATCCAAAGGCCGCCCACAAACAATAATTTTTATTACAAATCGGCTTATACATAAATATGCTTTAAACTGAGAATATTCAAATACTTTGCGAACTTTTGACACGTGACGAAAGGCTGTCACCAACAAACTGTAAGTCTAATGGCGCAACGCTAAAATGCGGAGATGGGGGCTTGTCTCCCTATAGGTCGGAAGCGATAAACGATGTTTATAGCTGACGACAAAGCGATTGTTATGACTGAGATGTTGATTTCTGTTCAGATATAAAGCTATAAAAAACATATCTGAGATATGTCAGCCCGAGAATTAATTTCCAATTTATCTGTATGAGACTGCAGACACAAAACCCAGCAAGATAGCATCGCGTCTGTCGCTAACCTTAGGTAAGAATGTAATTATATCGGGAGTTAATTAATAACAGACATTCATGAGCGCAAGCGGTCTTCTCTCAGACCTTAATCCTAATCATAGTGTCAGGCCATAGTTCATGGCGCTGGCCAATTGCGAATAGTTACACTTCACACACCTTTAAGAACTTTTTTTTTTTTACAGTACTTTCAGGTACTGTGTAGATTTTCCTTACGATGTTTTGCCTTACCTTAAATCATTGACTTATCATTTAATTTGTAATACGCACATGATTTACCTCGGACCCTTGAGTTAGAGCCAATCCATCCTAGTCGCTACTCGCAGTTCGCTTGATATACAACAAGCGAAACAAAAAGGCAAACTGTGTCAACATCTGCTTACGTGTGACGGAACGTGACAACACACTTTGGCGGGAGTTTAACAAAAATAATTTTGATACGAAATTTAGATTTAATTTTATAACAAAACATTTTTGTAGGTTATGTTGTGAAAACGAAGTGGGATGGATAATAACGCATAGTTATTCTACGTGTCTTCGCTTATTAAACCGTTTAGTGGTTTTAATAGAAAAGCTGGCTCACGGTTGTGTTAGGAGGAAACAATTTTTATCATTTTTGGTAGCGTAACGTAAAAATTTAATAAATAAAAAAGAGTAACGAATTTCAGAAGTCGGGAGTGAAAACTATGTTTTAACGAGAAAATAAAGAATTCATTACCTTAGGTCGTATATGTACCGATGCTAAATCAAATTATATAAACTTAATTTCAAACTTACATTTAACTATATAGATAAATTTTATAATCGAATAATTTTTGAACAATTTTGGTGGAAGTTATGTCTGGAGCATCGAATAATAATAGAGTTTTTAATCGACTTCTTTTGTATCTACATAAATGAGACACCTTGAACAGGTGTATTGTTTATGTAGAAGCATATTTTGCTAGGTGGTAGAACCAATGTAATTCGACACACCTATTTCTAGCGTAAAGCAATTCTTGCGTTTCGGTGGAAGGGTGTGGTTGCCGGCTCTCTTTTATACGAGGCAATCATCTCAGTCCTCGGGAGTAGCAACGCATCTGTGATAGACTTCATATAGAACCCCTGCTCTATATGAAGTTGCTTACAGATGTCCATGGGCGGCAGTAACCACTTACAATCAGGTAGGCTGCTTGCTCGTTTACTACTTCGTATTTATTAAAAAAAAAAAAAAAACACGTTGCTACTCCGAGGACTAGGATGGTCGCCTCACATGAAAGCCGGCAAGCACTAAATGCTTAACCATAGGATCTTATGGCAGCCGAATTTTGTTATTACAACTTTTACGCCACCACTCAATTTTACGTTCCTAGCCCGAAAGCTGGTACCATCACTTTATTACACTGCTTTCATATCAGCGACGCATGTTTCGTTCGTTTTGCTTTCCTCCATTTCTTTTATAGCTTTTCGATTTTCGACGTCGTAGGGCCATAAAAATATATTGCCTTAGTCAATTTTCTTGTCGGCAACTTATAGTTGTAACGATTGAAAGTTTTTTATTGCGATTCGATTTTGGCGAAAAGGTGATTCGAGTTTTTTTTATATATATACTTAAATTTAACGATAAGATAAACAGGCAAATAGACAAGATGTCGCTAATGAATCGCCGGCTTTGAAGGAAACCTCTTTTCGCACCTTTTTGAAGAGCCCCTTGTCAGTTGTTTGTCGTGTGTTTTACAAAAAACCGATTTGCTGAGACTGTTCCGAACACAAACAGTGCCATTCCTTAAGAATTTCGCTGTAAAAGACTTTAAGAGGGTAATAAAGGTGAAATTCAGAAAGTTGAGGACTTGGAACCCGGAATCTTCAAGTTACAAGTGCCAATTTACGGTCTCGACCTCTGTATAAAAGCCTCTAAGGCAGTATTTCAAACATCATATTATATATTCCTTTAACTTTGAGAATTGTGATTTCTGGATTAAATAGACGCAATCTTGTTATTTTGAGGCTATTCTTGATGATAATGTGCTTTAGTGGCAACAAAACTCTTTGTAGTCCTAATCCACGGAAGCTACGACCTAATCCGTTTACAGTAGCGTTGGCGCTTTGGCTTAAAGAGACCAGAAGGATGATCTTAATGATCTTATTTAGGTGTTCACTTTGTCCTAATGAGTTTCTTCCCGACAGGTTTCTCCGTCATTTCGGGTTAATTACCAACTATTCTCGACTGCAATTTGCTGTCTCTATTATCTAAATTAAATTCTAACGTTTATTAAACCTCTCGATTACCTTTTTTTTATAAATATGAAGTAGCAAACGAGCAAGCAGCCCACCTGATGGTCTGTGGTTACTGCCGCCCATGGACATTTGTAAGCAACTTCATATAGAACAGGGGTTCTATATGAAGACTATCACAGATGTGTTGCTACTCCCGAGGACTGAAATGGTCGCCTCATATAAAAGTGAGTACCTATTTTCTTTCAAACTTTAATAAGGTGCAAAACTGTGTACATGGTAACTTTTAATAACGAGCGCACGAAGCGAGGCTTAGGTTCCGGCGAAAACAAATAAGAGAGATTTTATTAAAGGCTCTTGTGGCGGGCGATGGAGCGGAGGCCATGAATACTTCACCTCGTGGGCCGCAATATACTAACAACACGTGCTGTTAATGAGGCCGGATTCCACTTTTCCGGTGTACTCGCCAGTAGGCTTGCTTTCACTTTTTAATATTTACAGATTTCGCAAATTAATTATGCATATTTTGTACCAGCATCTATATTTTATGCATAATCTGTTTTTTTTATTTAACTCTTTCCATTTAATGTCTAAAATTCGTGTCTTCATAAGTTATGCTAATCTTTCATAAGAATACTCAAATACAATTTTCTTAATAAATATTTTATTTAGAAGCTGATTGTAAGTGGTCACTGCCGCCCATGGACACCAGTGCCGTCAACCTTCGATAAGATTAGAATCCTACCAGAGATCGTTGCTACTCCAGGCCACTAAATTGGAACGCCTCGGATTACATCGTCAACCTCACCCTTGAAATCAGCAGGCAGCAGCGCTTGGCACCGCTATTACTCGTATTAGGCAGAAAAAGGCGTGGCATTGGTGCCTTCGGAATCGAGCCACAAAGATTCTACCACCAAAAAAGTAGACAATTGATCTTCTGTTTACAATTTTCATTTTCTTTAGCCTACCTAAAAGTAAGAAATAATGATTTAAGTAATGTTAAACTGCCGTTGATAAATTCTGTGTTGTAATCTAGATTCTGAATTTAATTCCTTTAAATCTGCCCATGACTTAGCCAGTAATAATTCAGCAGAAAAGTGTTCTGCGAACAATAGTCTACTTATCTTAGATGCTGATTTAGGATGGTTCTGCGTAAGATAGCCAATTTATATAGTCTTTGAGATATTTAATAGACAATGAAATATATCTGTAATGTGGTTCTCAACATTATATTTTTTGCGAATTTCGCAATTTCTTAATTCATTCCGTCAATGAAATAAAATGAAAATTCTTCTCCCTGTGTTCGCCTACGGGGACAATTACAAATTATCAATTACAATATTTTTCCCTGCACTTCCCCTTGTTCGAAATATTGACTCCACTTGTTTGCCTTTTTCTTTGTATAT
>DWNE01010305.1:0-10416 GCA_018249875.1 Cecropterus toxeus
CCGTTGCATACCGGCGTGACGTTTCATCTGTAAAAATTTTACCCTCATGCGCCTAAAGAAGTTTCACTTCAAAAATTGAAAATTTTACGTTAAAATATATAGAAATCTGTGTAGATCCACATGATAATAAATAGATAGTTATCGCTATCGACCGACAGTTCAATGACGACCGGTTAAAAAGAAACCAAAAAACGAGTAGATAAATCGATAACGACTGTATCGACTGTTTGACCATTAATGTCGACTCAACTGTTTCGTCATGAAATCTTTTTTATCGTACAATCTCACTACTCCACTTTACTATTTGATCGATATCTATTTCTGAACCTAACTATCGATGGCATCTTCAAATATTGATGTAAGATTGTAACTATGCGTTGGTCCTTAGAAAGATCTAACGCCTATATTATGTACCTATTATACATAAAAACCTTTTTGAATTACTTTATCTATATAAAAACGCATCAAAATTAGTTGCGTAGTTTTAAAGATCTAAGCATACATAGGGACAGACAGAAAAGCTACTTCATTTTATACTATGTAGTTCTGTTATTTCGAAATGTTTGCTTTGTTAGTACTTTAAAAAAATATAAAAAAGATAAGCCCAACCAGAACATAGTAGTACATTTCCAAAACTAAAGTTGGTTTTATGGCATTTTATATGCCTACCTGGAACAGCTGGTAAGATGGAGTACTGCTCAGAACGACGTCAAGGTAGCTGTACGCAGCATCGGCAGATCCCCAGGGAATGTAGTCCTCTTCGTCACGCAAGTAGCGGGAGATGTCGAACGCGAATCGGTAATTCTGAAATGATAGATAAATTCATAAATTTCTTACATACACACTGGTATACAGTTCAACAGTTCAAGAACGATTTGGTTAGATTCCGGATTATTATTCCCTATTTCTGCCTAAAACAGCGATGTAAAGCGGTACTATTTCTGGGGTTGAAGGATAAGGTAGGTAATGTTTATTTAAAGTGCTCTTATTTATTCTCTAGAGGTAGCAACGGCATGGAAAGTGAGCCGTGAAGCTTGGTTGTGGAACCGGTGAAGCGTTAATGATCTAAGTTTAATTCAGATTTTCTTATATGGATATGTACATAGGTGGTCATGTAAAAATATGGAAACAATTATATCAATACTTTATTAGCTTTTTTCCTTTTCTTGGGTCATGTTTACCACAGTAAATAGCATTGTACTCGTATGTTAATCAGGGCACAAACTATCGATCCAGTAGATTTCTAAAAATGTAACATATAAACGTTAGTAATCATATAAAATTCTCGCCCTTAGCTTATACTCTCACGGGAATATTTAAGCAGACCGTATAGCCTTTAAATAAGGGAACTAATTTACTTAAAAGGCTAAAATCATTTTAACTTTAAAGCCACTATACACAGTAACTCGCAAAGTTCAAAACGTTAGCTAAGATTTTACGACTCTTGAAGTTGAGTGCAGTGCTAAATGTTTTCTGCTCTTTACAGGTTTTATAAATGCTCTTTCTATGCTATGAGAGCTGTGTTTTTATATATAAGTTTTTTCTGAGATTCCGGTGCTCAAATACTAGCCACGTAGGTTGTACTTAGGGTTCCCAACTGTACTGTAATATATAGTATTGTACTTGCGTAGTATTTTAATACGTTAATTACTGCGGTTTTCGGCGGACACACGTATTTCTGCCTAATAAAAGCAGTGTTATACGCTGTGTTTTAGTGTGAAGGGTATGGCAAGGGTTGATACTTATCCAAGGCGTTCCAAATTGATCCTCAAGGGTATAAAAACATATGTGGCTAATCTCAGATTAAACTGATCTTTTCTGGGGTTGATTACAGATGTCCATGTGTCGCAGTTACACCTTACCAGGTGAATTACATGCTTGTTTGCTATTTCCATATTATAAACAAAAATAGGAGCAGTGATAGCCTAATGGTTGAAACTCTCCCTCTCAATCGAGGATCCGAGGTTCGAATCCCAGGCACGCACCACTGATTTTTCTGAAATTATGTGCGTATTAGAATTTAATTATGACTGCTTTACGGTGAAGGAAAACATCGTCAGGAAACCTGCACATCTGAGAGTTCTCATAAAAAAAGGAGTTCTCAAAGGTGTTTGAAGTCTACCAATTCGCACTTGGCCAGCACGGTGGACTATGGCCTAAAACTCTTTCACTCTGAGAGAAGACCCGTGCCCAGCAGTGGGACAATAATGGGTTGACGAGAAATGATTAATATACATACTACAGAACGAAATTGTTTATTTCCTGTGTTGTTTGGTCTAAAGAAGCTCAATTTACAATTCTTAACCTACTTTTACCTGTTTAAGGACCTAAAGACATTTGAAGATTATTACAGAATCATTAATGATGTAACATAACGTAAATTCAGTGACAGGTGCTTGCTAAGTCAGACTTAACCAGGAATTTGTCTGGATAACTAACGTTAGTTGGCTGAGCTCCAATACAGAATGGGGAAACTGGTCGCCATATTGAGAAGCCTTCAACGCGACGTAATGGGTAGCGACTAGAGACATACTAAGCAATCGCAAAAAGTTTCGCAATCCAAATAAACGCTTTCGTTTTTTTATAAGTAGGGAATTCGAGGAGGATAATTTCCTTATATACTGACTCGGTATGTTTACGTAATATGATAATGTTTGGGATTTTGTATAGAAGCCATATTATTGTACCTATAGGAGTCTGGAAAACATACTTTTTACGTTTCTCTTATAGTCGATCAAGAATAATATTAATATGTTTAATAGTAATAAGACTATTGTTGTCTGCTAATCGTTAGTTGTGTAATTTTCAGTCATACTTATAAAATTGTTATAATTTATTTGTAAATATGTTACGTAAATAATAAAATAGCTTAAGATTAAGTTTTTTAACAGTAGAGGAGAATTTAATTTGACTTTTTACTTTTGAACAGCTTAACTGTTTCTCTACTTCACAGTAACATTGTTTGAAATATCTTTTTTATTTGATTTCCAACGGTACGTTAAAGAAGGCAACATTTCATCTTGATGGTATATAGAAGACAACTGGGCCTGATCTGAAACGGGACGTATGTATCTATTATCTATTACTTATATATAAAAATGAGATGGTGTGTGTCTGTTTGTTGTTCAAGCACGCAAGATCCTCTGGTCCGATTTAGGTACATGAAATTTTGGATGGTGTCCGTCTGTCTGTTTATGTCCCGAGTACCTACTTCAGCTAGTTTTTTTTTATTAAATACCAGTATAGGCTCCGTACAGTTATGTAGGTATTGAATGAAACATAATACCTACATGACTTTATAAAGTATAGATACTTTAGTAGGTACAGATTTTCACATGTATCTTGTGCCTTTTTGAACATTTGTCAAAATTTTATTTTGTTGTTTTGGAAGCACTGCGATTTCTGCGCTATGAAATAAAAAACAAATCTATAAATGCCCTCATACGTTATGACGTTAAATCCAATAAACAAATCGTTTCGATATAGATATCGGTCTCGAATAACGTGTATGTACGTAAAACATTTAACGAAGTGTCAATTTTTTAATTGAAATATTTTAATTGATCTACAGTGGAATTTTTAGTAGATACCTTTTTCCTTATATTCATATTTCCAAATATACAAGTATTAAATAAAAACATTTTATCATTTGTTTCGAATATTCATATCAGAAAATTGAATTTGAAAAAAATGCTTTTTTTTCCTTCCTTCTTAGATTTGACCGAAAATGGGTGAGATTTTTTTATACGGTTATAGGTAAGTTTGATTAGTTGAATATTCAACAATTTCGCTGCTTTCCTATAAATTACTTTCAAGAAGATGAGAGGTTTTGTTGTGTGTTTAGATTGTTGAGTCGTTGGTCAAGAGGGATGTTAGACATGTATAAATAATGATCAAATCTATCAAGGCTCGTTTACATCGGGTGTCTGGCGCTTTTGGCAAACTACTTCGTCTGCCGAAAGTGAATATAGCTCAGCAGAATACTTCGCCTCTTTACGTCAAGTCGATTGCCATGTGCGGCGAGATACTTTGGAGAGCACCTGCAGTGGACGACTTCGACTTGCCCAGAGCGGTGATGTCTACAGCTGGAAAGTTTGGCCGAAAGCCGACGTATGCTTTCGACTTACGACCACAAATTCCGGCATAAGATAAGACAGTCATTCAAGTTAGATGTTTGTCTAACTCTCAAGTCTTTGAATACACATATAATAAACATATCATTTTGGTTTTCGGAAGCCCTTATAAAGCCAGTAAATACCGATGGCTACTTGCCAGACAACTGACAATTTAGTATGGAAGTGTTGTACGTAAATTTAAAGCCTATGCTATTCTTATTTGGCGTTGGGGTCCGATTGAGCTTTTTGACAATGCCTTGTCATAGAGTTTATTGTATACAAAATCCAAGAATAGAAAAGTATGAAACTAGTGTTTTTTTTATTATGTGAGGTATAGAATAAAATGAGCGGGCAGTCTATTGATGGTAAGTGGCGTCTGGCACCCATACGAATATACCACTTTATCCATAATCCATACTTATGATAAATTTGTAAAAGGTTATGGGTAATATAGGACACTGACAATAAGTATGGAAAATATTTTTATATTTTTTTAAGAAATGTCATTTTATCTGTACTTTCGAAATCGTATCATATTCAAATTATCATTTTAAAGTATTTTAATTCATCAAAATCTGTCTAGTTTATCAAAAGTTACTACAACTTAAAATTTCTCTTATATTATTCAAACACGGATGAATTCCCGAAGCACTGTTTGTCTAAATAATAATCAACCCTAGATAGGATTAGATTTGTACCTGAGGTCGGCTTTAGATGCGTTGCTATAGTCCCCTGAGGGCTAAGTAGAATGGCTCGTATTTAATACTATTTCTCTTTAAAGTAGAAAAAACATACTTTTTGAGGACTAAATAACAAAATGTGAAGATTGGTAAACTGAACGTCAAATCCTAATTGAGCAGTCTCAAGTATAGATAAGTACTCAGTAGGTAACAGTGCATGTATGATACTCAATTTCATTAGTCGCAAAGAGCTCTATATTAAGCGACAAGCGTGAAGCTTCTATTCATTAGCGCAAAGTTATATGTAATTCAAGCCTCTCGACTAGTTTAAATGTATTTATTTACATTTTGAGTTCTTGCGATTTATACTGAGACAGAAAAAGCAAATGGGTGTAGAAACCTTGTCATTTATCTGTTTGTTATTTTTTGTTGTTTTGTTTATAGATCTTCATTGTTTTAAAGTTTGTAGTTTAATTACCACGAGCTAGACACGGTTTCCATGAAAATGTTCTAAGGAAACTTAATATTAAATTTGACATTACTTTTCAATTACTTACATCTTCTTGTGTCATAAGCCTTCAAATGTAATGTTAAATCTGGTAGAGCCCTTTGTGATTCCATTCCCTGCTAATAACTAATAAGAGCAGTGTTAAGATCTGCTGTGTTCTGGTTTGAGGGGTTTAGTTTATATGCTGATGAGATACCTATATTGATCCTACATCGTTCCAATTTTGTCTTTGTGGGAGTTCGCACCTTCCGATCAAGTGACCCCGGGAAGGACGGCGGTATGTGTGGTCGCATGCCGTGGTAAACACCTGAAAGCACGGTGAGCGCTAATGCTCACCGGGAAAAAGCCCAAAAGGATGCCCCTTTGCGCTTGGAAGACTCCGTTTGCGTTCCGTTGGAGATCCAGAGTCCAGAGTCCTCCACACATCGCTGAGGATGGTCACCGGGAAGGTTTTAGTGTGGTAAAAATCCCACATAACCCGGCGTCGCTTCCACGGCGTCGGGTACCTTTGGGAGGATTCCTCCTAAAGAACAAAAAAGGCGTTTCAACTTAGTCCTCATGTGTAGAGACGGAGTAACGAATCATATATAAATCTAATTCTATCTGAGTTGATTACTTGTTTTTATGGACGGTAGTGACTTACTTACCTACCAGATAGACTGCATGCTCGTTAGCTTATTTTATTTTAAGAAAGTAAGATTTATACAATGGACTCTGAAGAGTTATTTTTTATTTTGTGGAATAAAAAGTTAAGCCTATATTTTTTGTGGCCAAACAATGTATATTCGTTACTCAACCACAAAATGTTACCATAGGGATAAACTACACTGATTTAAGACCGCATTCAATCGAATTAAAAGCGTTAAAATAGCACAACTTTGGTTAAATGTACCATTAAATGTCTGTCAGAACAAAAAAAATACTCTCTTAAATTTCAAGAATTATTATTTAGTGTGTTTATGTAGTGTTTAGTTAAATATATTATTATTTTCACATGTAATGTAAATTTCAGAATACCCTGACTTATAAGTAAATTACATGTAAACATTAATTTATTTATTCGTTCCAAAATGTGAACCAGCAATATTTAAATTTTCTTCATTGGTATTGCATAATTATGAAGTACAAAGATAAGCTATGTTTGTGTATGTTATAAGCTATGTTTATCAAGTCATGTTACATATCTATTGATGATACCCAAATAAGAGAACATACAAAAAGATAGCTCACCAGAGTGACAGTGAAGCCATATAAGGTCAAGCGCGAGCTGCACAGTCTGCTCGCCGCGCTGCTCTTAATGAACTCCTCTAACGAAACAACTTTTTTAGCGCTATTGTGCGGCCAAAGGGTGAAAAGAGGTTTGAATTACGATTGCCCGACTCACACGTATGTAGGTCAACTGCGTTAGATTTTGGATTATTGAGGAACAATATATCGTCTTTTCTCGAAAAGCTTGACTAATGAAGATTAGCCATATTTCTTGTATGACACTTACTCTTCCTTATACCTATAAATATTGCATTCATACATCAGCGGTTTGAAATTTTTACCAATTTTTTTTTCTGTATTTTGTCCCATAGTCGCATAGTAGGTACATTCACACGATGAAACAGATTGGTACTTCAAAACCATATAGGTAACAAGAACTATGCAATATTTTGTATATTGCATAGTTATAGACAAACATATTGATGGCGCATTTAATACAATTACTAGAAGCAAATGGTCCGGTATCTCATCAGGAATAATCATAAATTTACTGTCATATTTTATATTTTATGTCTAAAACAATATTTGTCATGATTATCTTACAAAAGCGCCAGAAACGGAAATCGGAGCATCTAAAACATAAATTACGCTTAACGTTCCCAAGATAAAAAATATCTCATCTTCGGCTAAAGCATCACAAATCCACAACAATCTTTTATCTTCAGATTTTAAACTTATTAATCTAATGTTTCTATTAAGCTCTGCGTTACAGCTTTAATCTTTTTAACTTTATGGCATTAATGATTTTAATATCTACAAATAAATTTGTGATTCTGTAATGATTGTTGTATTATGAAATGGTTGTAGATTTCACTGTATAGAGATCATCATATGCAACAGCATTTGCATGATGGCATGATTTTAGGGATAAGAGTGCAATAACGTTGTTACAACGATGTTTGTTATGAGAAGAATATTTATATGTATTTGTGGTCAATCTTTGATTGACAAAATTGAAGGTATTTGTGCATGGTACAATTGTAGTTTCGACTGCGGCAGTCTATTTGTACCTTAAATGTTTTTTTTTTACATACTAGTAAGTTTTTGTACATGACGACGTTATACGTAATCAAATATAAAAAAAAATAGTACAAAGGGCTACTTATATCAAAATGAAATTTCTTCCGGCAGCCCTAATATCGTAATGGGTAGGGAATATGAGGAGAAAATCTAGGGTGCACCAAATACTATTTGTAGTGTGTTATGGTTTATTATAACTTAGCAGCAAAGATCTAGCAATAAAGCCATTAGGGGCTAATCATTACTTGTAAATAAATAATGAAGTTTTTGGCGCAAGTGACTATTTTACATCAAATTAACTTTACCACGACATAGGAGAAAATCCTAGTGTGGCTATCAGTGTAGAAAGAGTCTTTTTATTAGCACTATTCTTTCTATCTTATCGGTTTCTCAAATAATTGATATACATATACCTTATAAAACAATCCTTAAACAGGAGAACAGGACGACTAAGGTCCATAATATTGTTGTTTTAAAGTTAAGTCGGAATGCTTCTTGTTGATAAATACCTGCAAATCAGACTACAGATAACAAAATCATTGCGGCTATGCAGCAATAATAGGTGTGGCGACAAGGTGCTGCGCAAAATGTTTAATATTTTGACTATTTAGTACCATGGCCGGAACCTGCCATATATCAAACCGTCGGATTTGAATCTCGCAAGTCCTATTTATTCACATTTATTTTCAAGATATTTTCCCACCGGAATTTTCCCCTTGGAATTGGTAACATTTCCCGCGTTTAACTGATTTGTGCTACGGTGTTATTGTGGTCGGTTTAAAGGAACAAAGCAAATGAAATATTCTAAGCTTCTCAGAACGCGACAGTGATAAATAATTTAAGACATCCAAACAAAACAGGAACGATTTAACCACACTTTAAAGGATATCAAAATTCTCTTAAAACGGGAAATCGTGTATTTGGGAGGGCACCTGAATATTTTTGACAATCATTTACTATATAATTTCATTAAATATATTCTAAAAACCTATATCAAATCTTTTTGGATTAAGTTACATTGGTAATAAAAAAGCAACATCAAGTATCATATTGTCACACATATTTGTTACGACAATAACATGAGAATTATCCATAAATTATTACTTGTGTTATAAAAGAGGGAACAATAAAAATAATATAAGGGAATGATGTAGTCGGCGAGTAATAGAATAAACAGTTCATGATTTTTCCGTACGATTAATTTTCGCGAAGAGGTTGTTGATAGTGGATTAAGGTACATTTTTCACTACGGTAAAATTAACTTGAAACTAAAAGAATACAGTGTCTGTCGCAATTTATATTGAAGGAAGTGTAACTATCGCATAAGAATATTTCCTTTGTTATTTAAAATTTAAAACTTCTAGGACGTATCTCCTATGTATAAAACCACCTTTTGCTTTTGCTTCTTCTTTTTTATATACAAAGAGGAATATTAGAAATGCGTTTATTTTTATAACATCACAGATACTATAATTATTATATCACTTTTAAAATAGTACATTACCTCTCTATTTCTCCTAGTCCTTCTGTATTATACTTGGAAAATAGCTATGTTATGTTATAAAACCGTAAAAATATAAGTAAAACGTTTGAACCAACCTTTATTTATACAATATTTACTTATGTAAATTATAGTCTTCACACATTATTGAATAAATGAATAGTAAATAAATATATGTACTTTATTCTCTAACATTCAGTCTTACAGGGCATTACAGGGGCTACAAGTTCATGCCCGCAAAGGCGTCAGACGTGAAATGTGGCCCGAGCGGCGCCTCCATCAATCTTCAGTAATTAGCCAGTGACGCTCGGCGGCAACACTAATGACGACGAGGGTATTTGCTGCCCACCACGCCGCTTAACTCATGATGTAGACACTTTTACGACCTTATTTCCGAAGGAAATAACAACGTATCTTACTTTTTTGTGTTTTCGAGGGGAAAATCTTAAAAAGGTACCCGACGTCATGTGAGTAACGGCGGGTTATGAGGGATTTTTACTGCTACCGCACTAAAATCCCCCCAGGTGGTCGTCCTCAACGCTACTTGGAGGAGTCTGGGATCTTGATCAGAAAACAATCGGGGTCCATCAATCGCGATACCCCTTTCGCGTTTTTACAAGATGAGAATTTACTCACCACCTTCTGGTGTTTACGACGGGATACGACCACATATGTCGCCATTCTTCCCGGGGTTGCTTGCTGGACGGTTCAAGTTCCCATTCTTGCCGCTCGCAACCCCGGAAGCCCTCCTTATAGTCGTGTCCTGCTACATGCAAAATTACGAATTATTCTGATCCCGGAACTACGGGGACAAGCAAGTAAAGTACCTACAAACCATTTCTACTATAATTTGAACACTAAATACTCGTAAGTATGCACTTAAGAATATATCTCCAATTTCTTTTTATGTTGTAGAAGTAGAAACCGAGGATAAAGCTCTTTGATGTAACACGTTCCTGTTGACTTGATTCGGAACGTCTTACCCTCCGGGTCTCTCGTATGCTACGGCTAGGTCAATACAGGGGCGGTTGGCAAGGATGTTTGGGCCTTGAGGGGTACGTTCTTTTCCCTGGCAGTTGTCAAGTAGATCGAATACCTCCCGTATCCTTAACGTTTATACATTTTTTTTATAAATATGAAGTAGCACACGAGCAAGCAGCCCACCTGATGGTAAGTGGTTACTGGCGCCCATGAACATATGTAAGCAACTTCATATAGAACACGGGTTCTATATAGAATCTATCACAGATGCGTTGCTACTCCCGAGGACTGAGATGGTCGCCGCATATAAAAGTGAGCCGGCAACCACACCCTTCCACCGAA
>DWNE01010306.1:0-10416 GCA_018249875.1 Cecropterus toxeus
ATTTATTTTATTTTTATTTATTTATCATTTAACAAATATGTAACAATTTTAATATAATAACATAAGTAAGTTATAAGTTTTAAAAACTGTCAATAGAAACTATATATATGTCCTGAACAAATTGCTTGAGAAGTTGGCCGCCTTAACCACATGTACTAGGAATTGCACTACTGAGAACAATAGCCCTGATCGCTCTCCACGACTCTGCAACTTGCTCGGAAACAAAGAGTAACGACACTAATTCGCTTCCTATTGATGGTATGGACCTCCCAATGAATTTTACAATTTATTTTAAAATTATATAACGTGATAAAAATGATCCCTTCCTATCTGAGGTTTGAGTCGTTCTTCACGGATAAGATAAGCAAAGAAGTACTTATCTGAGACCCCGACGAGGAAGGGTCGACGATGATTATTAGGAAACCGAACAAAAAACCGTCACAAAAACTTTTGAGCCGTTTATTCATAGCAGGTACCGATTTAGTTCCTCCAGCTACTTTAAAAAGGAGAAGAGAGAATAGTGAAAAATAATAATATGAACAGGGAATTGGCTATAAAAATATATCAAAAGAAGGACTGGTTGAGATGACCGAGGAACGTCTCGTTAACGTTAGTGGCTAAACACATGTCCGTGAAAATGTTTGTTTAGGCAAAGTCGTTAAACACTGGCAGGATGTGCTTTGAACCCTCAAGGTTGGTAAGGTTATTCATATCGTTATTGAAAAGGCAAAAATACTTAAGCACTAAAAAGTCATTTTACAAAAAAAATACAATATGTACTATTATATTTTGATAAGCCACATTGTGGTGCCGAATCAATATAAACTACATTAAATGAATAGGTAACCTTTTATTTTATTTATTATACTAAAAGTAGTAAACAATTATAAAGACAAATTAAAATTATATTAATATGTTAAAGTGGATACTATAATCATTTGTGTATTTATTCTAAAATTAACATTTTCGTTATATATCAAAAGGTTAAAATTCTACGTTCATCTGTTTACAATGCAAGCATGTTTAACAGACCGACTATACGTTGTGGATCATTTGTATGCATAGATTACTTGTTAACATTTTGACCATGTTTGTTTAAAAATAAAAGTCAACTTTTAACATCCTATTCCGGGTTTTTATTATAGACGTACGAATCTGTTGATAATAACATGTAGATAATATACCTCGGTCATAAATGTTTATTTTTTGTTTTAAAATATGGAGTGCAATAATATTTTATTATAATGCGCTAATAAATGCTAAAATATACGTGTTATAATGAAATAACACTTATTATCTCTGTATAGTACGATTTTCAACGCAGAAGCAATACGAAAGCTTTAAATATAAGGTAACAGCATTACTACGATAAAATAAATGATTCTGTTAACAAAGGAGGAATCAAAACAACTGACATATTCTATTTTTTAACTTGTTCATCTTTCCATTACAGGTGGGTGACCTTGAGCAGGTAATTTTAGCACTTTGTTCCACCCTCCTCTCTACGGCTCGCTTTTGTCGAAATCGGTGTAGACGAAGAGCGAAGCGTGCATTTGTCGAACGCGTTTATTTACACGATGCCCCGCGCTGGCCGGCTTCCAAAGTTCACTAAAATAGCAGCTTTGTCGATGTCATTGTACTAACGCACAAGAAACCCTAACGTTACTCCTTTTAACACGCACTCCGTCTATGAAACTTCAACATTTTTTTATCATACCCTGCGTAATGTTGCTATAGGTACTAGAAAATTTAAGCAATATTTAAAGCGTTGTACGGTATCTAAAACCTACATTGAAACGATTTAGTAGTGTAATTTTACTAGGGGCTTGTCCCATTGTTTTGTATCGTAAGTTCATAAGCCAGTAGCTCTTTTTGCGATTCGCTTTTGAAGAAGTTGAGGCAAATTAAAGAATCGATCCATAGTCTACCATGTGCCGGTGATGGTAGTATAGGGTTTGCAATAGGAGTTTTGTCTATGTTATTCTGATGCCAATGGAATGACAACTACAGGCATCACGTTCTGATCACAAACAAGAACAAAATTTTATACATCAATTCATAACTCAAAACTTGTTATACTGTTCTGTTTAAATTAGATGTAAACGCTTGTTTTATTAATAAGAAGTAAATAGAACATAATTATATTGTTTAATACGCATTAGTTCCATAATTCGTTTTATCATCTTTTGCGTTGTGAAATCTGTAAGAACTACAAGACTGTCTGTACGTTATCCACGTCGTTTGTTTACGCAATACCCTATACTAGCCGGCTCCAAAGCTCGCTGAAATAACAGCTTTGTCGATATCATTGTACCAACGCCAAGGGAATTCTACAATAAATGTTTATGAGAACAAATCATGGCACATTTTATATTAATGCTTTTATTATTTCCATTTCCCATAGGTAATAAAAACGAAAAAAAATCCCCGTACAAACTAACACCCCGTAAATACTTTATTAATTCATTTTCGTTATCAAAATTTTATTACGGTTCTATTAATTTGGTACCTACTATTTTATATGACGTATTGACGACAAAATTATACTCAGAATCAAATTAAATTATATGTCAATTTGGTTTAAGTAATAACATAATAACCGACATCTTCACTTACTTTTGATTATCGTCTACTCGCGGACTACTACACTATATTACATGAACTAACTGAGTCCCGCGGTTTCACCCGCGTTTAATAAATGGAACATTATTTATGGTACAGTTGATGAATATTATAGAAATGAAGACCAAATGTATTCAATTCTTTAATATATTTTATTTCGGTAGTTTTACTTTGATGACATTTAAATTACACAGATAAACGGATAGGTAAAAATAATAGATATTTGTATTACCTATTACTTATTCTCAATCATTCAAATTATCTTTAAGTATTATAAGAAAATGTTATGTACAGAACCTATGGATTACAAAGCATATAAAATGAGGAAGATTCGGATCAATTTATATTATAATTCTCCATATAAAATGATGATAATGAGATTAGCAAATAAGTAAAGAGGAATACGAGTACACAATGTTCGTAAAGTGCAGTCGATTAGCATATTACACACTTACACGTAAGAAGTAAACAAAACGTGTTTCGTTTGTTCTCGGTGTAGAAATAACGTTAAACGTACATCGTTGCGGGATGCGGAATAAATGAGCTCCTTTATCTAACTTGGGACGCTCCATCAAAGTAGAAAAAGATGGTCGACGAACAAAAAGTGGGAAGATTCGTTCGGCCAACCCTTTTATTTTGTTTTGCGTTCTCTTTTTACTTTTATTCTAAAAATATCGCATTCACGAACCCATTTCGAAAGGAAACGTGATTCTGTTCAAGGTCAAGAGAATTAGTATTCGTATGGTGTGTTCGCTGTTTGACCGGACGCAAAAACTCGTTAATATGCTGCTTGTCGAATTTTTTCTAACAATGATTAGACAGCCCGCGGCTATCCTTCGTCTCCTGGTATGTTATGCAATTTAATTTAGTTGGGAATATACGTAGATAAAGAATCCAATTTATGGCCAGTGGAACACAGTGCATGATAAATTGTGGATTTAGAAGACTATACGCGGTAAGGCGTCTTCATAATGTCTTCACAATTTAATTATATTTCCTTTTAAAATTCTGGTGACCGTCAAGTAATTGATAATAATGACTAAACCTTTTACTTTCGTAACAGTTTACTATATTTACATTATCTTCTAAAGTAATGAGCAATTTTATAAAAAAAAATAGATACCAATCCTTATATCATAAAAAATCGTGTCAATAAAAAAATATAAGTAAAACTTATTTTTAACTTCAGAAAGTACTCAGTATAAACTTAATTATACTAATTTAATAGGAAATACGACATAAGTATAGATAGTATATAATAATGCCACCAAAAATTTGCTTTCTTCAATAGAAGTACAGCCACACAGCGTTTTCCGTGCTATCAACGTGCATTTTCCACATAGTTAAGTCTATCGATTGGCCTCATTACAAGCTTTTAACTGGTTCTGCTAGAGGGTGCATATATGTATGTAGCATATTGTAGTGATATGCAAAGTAGATTTAGAAAATGTTTTCTACACTCATAAAAAATTATACCGTTTTATGATTTCCTGGGTTATTTGTTTATATAATACAGAAGTAGAAAATAGTCATGAACCCAATAGAAAGTGACCGATCCGATTCAATTCCAGCTAGGAATACAGTCATAACGTCACCCAAATATCCTTAACGTAGACCTCAAAGGGCAGATGAATAGATGAAACATAATAATCAGCGTTAACTCTTGAATTTGTTGTGTATGAACTTTGTATATATATATATAGTAAGCTTTCGTTCTCATTACATATACAGAAACAGCCAATTACAATAATAAAAAGGCGATAATAGACCTAGGTAGTTACAGAGTTAGGTAGGTAAGTAGACATTAGCTATAATACAAGATTTCATAAGTAATTCAGGTATCAAAAAATCGAAGACATAAATACTCGTATTTCCGAGGAAATCTGAGTCACAGTAATTGTAGAGGAAGCCTTAAATGAGGAATCGATGAGTGAATCAGGGGAGACGTTCAAACTACCTAGGTAACTATATATTTATCTTCTTAATAACTACAATGATGACTACTTGGAAAAACTATAAAATACGTGCTCAATTATAAGTACACATTTATTCGTTTTCAGTGAATCTTTTATCTCACGATTATCTGCCTGTATAGGTGCAGAGGTAAAGAATCTTCTAGGAATAAGTAAGAAGAGAAAGTTATATGCGATCAATTCTCATAAAGCTATAGATTTATTGTTTGATTTTATTGATATATATATTTTTTTATATTTTTTACCAAAATGTAGAACCAACAATTATTAGAAACAATATTTATTAGAATGTGTTCTACATTTTGTTTAATTTCTAGTTATTTTCATCACATCACATCCAACGTACCTACTGGAATATTATTGTTGAATTTACCAAGAAAAGTATTAAATACAGAGTTTACGGGGTCGTAGGTAGGTATAATTATCTGACGCGGAAGACATGATTCATTCATGCTCCATCGAGGGGTCGAGCGGGGTGTCTAGACAGATAGTTGCTTTCTGTCTTCCAGTAATCAAATTATGCCAACATTTGCCTCCGATAGCACAACAAGTATTTCTAGAATAGATTGAACAATCTTCCTAAGTACAATAGTTTTTATCGTAGGCCTTAGGCCTTCCAAATAAAAAAATATGAAATATAGAATTGTTATTTTAGCACATTAAATTATATCTCATTGAAGTGAAACACATTATTCTCTATATTCGCTGTATTAAATTTACATTCAATGACATTAACATTAGCAGTAAAAAGGTGATATGCAACCGGTTGACTTGATAAGTGAGTGAAATAAGACGCTATTGCTTTTGCCATATCGTACAATATAGAATTTATCGGTGCCGGCTTGTAATTCATAACCTCAAAGCTAGGGCGATCCACCGGGAAGACAGTAGGGGACCGCGCAACCGCTCGATGTTGTCACGCATGCGCGCTGCTCACCCACCGGCCAGGCTACCACCAACGCTGCACAAAGCACGAGCATCGTCGAGCTCGCACTGACCCATCTCAACATTAATGTCTCGCGTTACTAATCCGCATCTCAAAATCTTTTCATACCACTAACACGAGCATGTGATAAGTATCCGCGTTTAATCAAACGTTTACGTAGTGTTTCTTTTGTGACGGCTATCATGTACAAGACAGTGCGACACGGTGAAAACAGCCTTCAATATACCATCCTACCTCAGACCGAAGAGGTGCTTAATAACAGCGGCCTCAAGGGCAAGGGACGCGACTACAGCCCCTCGATTCACATTCGACGCTCCCGAAGAAGGTCCACATTGAAATATGTTTTACTCATAGTGTTTGGTATAATTGTTGCGCTGGCACTCTCGTCCGTTCCCCTTTATGTTATGAATGGTGCTCTGTACGCGAGAAGGAATCTCCAGGATCATCATGAAGTTAATACTGCATCGTCGTTGTTACCGACGGGACGTGATATTATAAAATCCCGAAAAAAAGAACTAAAAATAGCATCACCAGAAATTCCATCACCGAATCCACCAGTTTTAGACCCTAGTAGTATGTCAACTCCGTCTACGACATCCACTACAACTGCGCCTATTACGGTGACCAGTGAAAGAGCAACAACGCCTCCCTGGACTGTGCCAGCCTTAAAACCTTGGAAAAGTTTATTATCTCCAACTACAGTGAAACCAATTCCAACCGAGAACGTTGAACAAATTCCACTTGTAGGCACTCCCTCTGGTAGTGTGCGTCTACTAGACCACTATATGTCTCTAAAACCTTTTGAGAAGGATGTTATAATCAGACCGACCGTTACGCCCGAGCCAATCGGGCTCCGAAATATGTTGAAATATTACTCCCATGCATATACCATACATTCACCTTCAGAAAAATCGGTAACCACCAATATTAATAATAAATTATTTGACGATGTATTGATAACTACCAAAGCAACCACGACAAGAACTCCAGTAACCACTGAATTTGAGACAAGTGAGGAATCGAAAATGAAGGACTTTAAGGAGGATTTACTATCTGTAGATGACGATGACGAATTTAAGGAACAATTCGAGGAAGACGAAGTGTTCTCGTTGCCACCATCAAAACCAGATCCAAGTACTGGAAGTGATTCTGATGAAGTGACTGAGTCGAAGATAAGTGACGGTGGATGGTACGGTGCTAGGTGGCCTTTCGTAGACACATCATCGTACTTCCAATGGACGGTAAGTGCTGTTTCCATCCAACTTATGTAATGTTTGTATTTACGTGAGCATATGTTGCGTGATCAATAAACTCAACATTCGATAAGGTAACTAAGTTATTATGAAATTCTATATTACGCGCCGATAACAAATTGTAATGAACATTTATGAAATTTAAAATTAGTTTATGAAATCATAATCATTTGTCTAGGAAAACTAATTAAAAAATAAAAAAAAACTTAGCAGATCAAAAATCCATTTTTAGGTGCTTCCTGGTTGGTTAATATTTTAGTATAAAAAACTTAATATTAGTCATAGTTAATTTTATATATTTTTTAATATTAGCTTTGACTAATATCAAGTAATATTATTATTATATTTTTATTAACATTACTTATTGCTTCTAATTTTGTTACTTATTATGATCTGCACTAAGGAATCATATTCAATCAAAACTAGATTAGTATTTGTCCCTATGCAGTTTATTCAAAGCCTGTTCTGATGTTTTAGCATAAAATGCAGTAGGTATTCTTGTATAACATTCTCACACACGTCTATAGGTAGGTACATAATTTATGTGGCCGAAGTTCTTTTGCGGTTATTTTGTGCTAATACGCATTGCGGTTTTATTTCATAGTGACAAATAACTTTATATTTATATAGTACTATTTATAATTATTCAATCAAAAATGTGTACCTAAACATGAACTAAATTTATAAAACAAGGAATCTAAAAATAGGCACTTCTATTGATATTAAGAAAATATTTCAAAAGGCGATTTTCATTAATGAGATATACTTGCGTTTATTATACCTAGCTCAGTGAAATTTAAAAAAAATCTACTTACTGAGGAAATTTGTATACACAAATATAAATAATACTTTATATATATATACATAATATTTTTGCTACTTCTTATTATTTTAATTATAAAACATACAATAGAGTAAAACGGATCGTTTGGAATAGTCTAAAGATTAAAATTCTTAACTACCTAAATATGGACAAATTCCTATCAACAATATTTTAAATTTTTAATTTCGTTTAAAACAATATGTATGACCATAAGATAAATTTATTATTCACGGTGTTTTTTTGTATAATCAATGACGGTAGAAAAAATTAACCGGTTCAGTAGAACCGGAGCCGAGACAAAAAACGAACGGATAAACCCTTCTCATTCGGAACTTTACTCGTATCTGTGGGCACGATCAAAAGTAGGTACGTCACTTCATATTACATGTTCCTATAAATAACAACCCATGACGTATTCCAAACATTCCCGGAGCATATCCTCAGTGGCAATATAAGTAAATTACAAAAATAAAAATATAAATAAAAAAAATAAAAAAATAAGGTAAATTTACAAAATATTGATATACAGGTTAACCCCAATAATATTAATTTCAGGCCATCTTTCAGAATATTTGTGATTCAATTCAAGATTCCTTTAAAATTTCCTTGTCTCCTCACATCGTGTACCATAAGTAGGTGTAAATATCTTAACAAACGTTCTTCTTAGGTACTTAAACCATTAAGGTTTCCCAAAGAAGCACGTAACGTTTTCTTAAATTAACAGATATGTCGATTTTTGTGCATAAATAAATATCAGTAACTTCAGATAGATGTGCTTAAAATAAAACTGTTAAATTGTTTACCCTCACATTATTCCATTACCTACTTATAAATAGGTAGGTACATCATAGGTAATTATAATAACAGAAAGTTATTCTATAAGCTTTACATTCGTAATTGGAAAAATAAAAAACGAAAGAACCAAAAGAAAATAATTATCTTGATTGTTATCAACGATAATTATTTTCTGGTATTCCGAGCCATATTCTTATTTCAAGACAATTGCGTACTTTAACTAAGAGAAAGGTTTGAAAAACAAAAAAGGTGCGACCTTTTATTTTTTGTCGCATAGACTTCATCATCCACAAAAGTTTTTATGAAAGGAGAGTTAACAAAAAGCCTTCGTAAATAAGTTTATAGTTAACGGTGCAGTGGTTTGTTTGCTTTTTAAGATGGATGAGATTGTATGATTAAAAGGGTACCTGCCTACCTAACTACCGCTTTTATCCACGATGTAATTAAATACGTTTTAAATCTCTGTAGAATAATATTCTACAATACAAGTAGTCATAGACATACATCGTTACTTAAGGGACCTAGATCTAAATCATGCTCTAGGTCATAAAGGACCTAGATCATGTTATTTAAATGACAATGTTATTTAAATAAGTCGTTTTAGTATGCGCAATAAACGCCCAAATACGGAAGAAATATCTAAACCGCTTTAAGATTTTCTTTTGACCGAAAGTGATCCATATTCTGACCACAGACCGTAATCCTACTTCTAGCGTGAAACAGTTCTTGCATTTCGTTGGAAGAGTGTGGTTGCCGGCTTACTTATATATGAGGTGACCGTCTCAGTCCACGGGAGTAGCAAAGCATCTGTGATCGACTCAAGATCGACGATCAAGTGATCGACTTCAGATAGAACCCCTGTTCTATATACATAAATCTGCTTACAGATGTCCATACACCAGTAACCACTTACCATCAGGTGGACTGCATGATCGTTTGCTACTTCAATCTAATTAATTAAAAATCCACGACCAGTATTAAAATTTGTAAACATTATATGTGGCGTACACAAACATTAAAAACGTCTAAAGCTTTAAAAGAGAATTAAGCCTTTGAAATGTTAGAACGTAAGAGTATTTGTCACAAATTGCCGACTGAAATAGGTCACCTTGCTCGTAAATGTTCCTATATAGTGATTCCAGAAGGAGGTCACCAGTTAGATAGTTGAAATAACATTTGTAAACTAGAACACATTTAGATCACATGTATTATATGTTTATCTTACGATAACATGGGTTTTTATTGAAATAAACCATGACTTGCAAAGGCTTAGTTTTTTATTTGAGACAAAATGACAATTTCATAATATCTAGGTAATTATTGTAAATACTTTCTATACAAAATTGTTTACCATTAAGTACCTACTTAATCACTACTACTAACTTACTGCTTGAGACCCGAAACTTCTTATAAACATTACCTTAACAGGCCAAGAGCAGCTTGACAATAATGGCTATTGAAATTTCGTAGGTACACAAATATTCAAATGAAGCACATGAGTTACCAAAATAAAAACGCAAGCTATTCCTAAAAAGAATGTGTCCTCAGGGAAGTAATCCGAATAAGTCATATTACCAGGATAATAAATAGTCATTAAATTTCTTACAATAGTAAATAAGAATAGGCACTTTCCACCTTACGTATGTGTCTCACAGATGTCAATATCCAATCTCATAAAACTTTTTAACAAAAAATAGAAACCGACTTCAATGTCACCAAAATGCAATAAAATAATTTAAATACATATATGTTGGTTTCTTACATACACAGTACATAGTGCACAGTCTCGAAGTCGGCGCTCAAACCTGTTAGATTACAACGAAGAATCTATGTCCTAAAAGTATATGAGCGCCGACTTCAGAGCAATCTTATTATGTATCCGTAAGCACAAAATGGCCAACATTTATGCTTTGGGCCTGCAGCACCTCTGCATCATCAGGGTTGAGGAGTTGAAGGTCAAAATTTTCATCATATATTTTTGATTAGTAACCTTATTACATATCC
>DWNE01010307.1:0-10415 GCA_018249875.1 Cecropterus toxeus
TTCCCGGCCAGACAGAAATATGAATGATGAGTTTAGATTTCTGTTCTGGGTCTGGGTGTTTGTGTTTTCGTGTTTGTTTGTCCATAGCACCCACGACACAGGAGAAAATCCTAGTGTGGGGCTATGAGTGTAGAAGGCGTGTGTGTAAAGAAGTGGATATTCTTGCGCATATAGATACGCTTGAAAAATATTTTTCTAACGCTCTCGGTTAAAAATAAAGTGAAGCTTATCATAAATAGATCTTTAGAGGTGTGACACAGTAGTCGACCGTTCTTCACGCATGTACTCGTATAATAGGTACAGACATAAATCTATACAAATAAATATAATTGAAATGTCTGTTTGCAGTGTACAAATAATTTATTAACTAACTGCATTACCTAACTAACTGCATATGAAAGTATAGACAGTACTTATATTAAAGAGACAATTAAATTGTCAATGTCTCTCTTTCTGTTACTCTGTCTGTTTGTTCCAGGTTTCAAAACGGCTGGACCGATTTTGATGGGACTTTGACAGGGAGATAATGGATGTCACTGAAGCTACTTTCATGTTAGAAAAGCATGCGCTGAAACTCTAAAACCCATGAAATCTACCGGGTAATTCACCCACACGCGCCACCAGCGCTAATAGCACTTGCAACAAGGCGTTCCAGCTTAGTTTTCTCGGGTAGCAACATATCTATCACCAAATTTATGTAGGATTTTCATTGATCATAGACATCTATGAGCGGTACTGACCAGTCAACTACCACGATGCGAACTGCATGCTCGTTTGCTACCTCAATTAAATAAACCAGCACGACTGCCACCCATAGACGCGTGGGTACATTAATTAAAAAGAAAGAAAGAAAAAAATAGTTTATTCATAATGCGTACACACCCACACTGTTAAAGACACAGTAATAATACCAACAAATTACATTCGATACATGAGTGATATGCATCACGAAATTAAAATAGAACAGGAAGTCCTGTCCTACTTAAAGTCGACTTCGAATGTGACAAGATGAAATGTTGCGTAAATATTATAATGGACTGTTAGGCAAGAACAAAAAAACTTGGCATACTACAACTGTTAACAAGTTGTGACATCGCGTTCAACACCAGCCCTCGCGATGTTTATCTAACTAGAGTCCCTAGAGCTATTTAGACATTCAACAATCGACACTACACTCCCGCGCGATGTTTATCTAATATCTAATTAGAGACACTAGTAGTGACGTGCTAGATTAAAAAAATATACGAATACGGATCATTGGTGTCTAGATCTGCGGATACGGAGGTATAATCTTTAAACTCAGTCGATGTAGATAAGCGTGACTTTGAAACGAAAGTTAACCCTTTGCATTAGTAATATTAATAAATTGATAACCTAAGACACTAGTAGTGATGTGATAGATTTTAAAAATATACGAATACGGATCCTTGGTGTCTAGATCTGCGGATACGGAGACATCGTCTTTTAAATCAGTCGATCTAGATAAGCGTGACTTTGAAACGACAGTTAACCCTATGCATTAGAAATAATAATAAATTGATAACCTATCATATTTGTGCGTAACTCGCTACAATAATGATTTATAATAATTCCTGCAATATAACTGCAAAATATGTAATTTCAATATATAGTAGATATCAAGTAATAATGTATTTTGTTGTTTAATTACCACCTTTACTTAGAATTTTAAATAAATAATTCCATTTAGCAATGAAAAAGATCCGTTTGAGATACGCCAAAAAGTAACAGATGCGGATACGCATCACTTTTTGCCTGCGGATATCTGCAGATCTTCGGCACATCACTATTCTTTAGAGCTATTTACGCGTAATATCAGCGTCACTCACCGGTGGCCGTCCGCCCTTGACACCAGTGGCGGGAACCCTTCCACGTGGCGCCTCGCTTCACGTGCCGATACTCCGACAGGTACCTACCAAAAAAAAATACAAAAACACATGATTTTTTACATTTACACGTTGCGACTTACGACACGACGCGACACTGAAATGAGTTAAAGAGTATTTGCGTTCGAATCCCAGGTTGTACCTCTAGATGTTCGGAGTTTAGTGCGTTTAAAAAAAATTATTGTCACTCATTTTAATTCTGAAGGTAAACATCGTGAATCCTATACGTCTAATAATGTAAATTCTATCAATAAGTAGTAGCTCGTAGTGAAACACCATGTACTTATAACTTTTACTTTTTTATGATTTAGTTAGGGGCACTATATTACTTCAATTTTATAAGTTACTATGTCGTCTCGGACTATATACACTTAAATCTTCAAGTAAACGACAAATAAGCTTTGAAAATTTAGGACAAACGAACAAAACCTCAAATATCTAGTTACACAGTAACCGAAATGAACAAAATAACGATCGATAATATCGCTACTGATAGATGACACCACGTGATACCCTTGTCAAGCGATACGGCCCTTAATTTAATTTTTTTATGAACTGGGGTCGAGAGTTTATCGGCAATAAGTGAAAGGCGTATACCTTATCCGGCTTTATCGGCGGTCGCATATCATACGAGAGGTCTCGGCACAAGCTACTGTTCATTCAGTTCTTTTATTATGGCGAGCTGGCGATGTATTGATAAAAATCAAAGTAGGAATCGACCTAATGGGTTGAAAGGAATAAATGTCCAGTCTAAATTGATAAATTGACTTGGAATACTGTTCCTTGATAGTGGGTATTTATGATAGTAAGTATCAATTTCATAGTCTAGTTATTGACTAGTCTGAAATTGATATACCTACTTGAAAAACTATCCCCAAAACGACAGAAATAAACAGAAATCTTAAAAGATATATCTCATATCTAAAAAAAAAAACTCTCTATTTCATATCAGATATCTTTGAAAAGGGTATGAAGTCTATCATTACAGATTCTGTAATGATAGACTTCATACACTTTACAAACGATTTTAAAAAGCCTTCAAGCAAACTTATTTTTTCCTCATGATGAAAAACATAAAAGATGATTTCTTAAAGTAATTGCCTGTGATAATTATTATATTCTGTATCCTATATTATCTATCCCATTATATAGTATCCTATATAGTATCCTATATTTGTACTTGTGTTGTGTTGGTCTCAAATAGCATTAATTCCCCCTTCACGTCGATATCGTAAAAGACAACAAAAAACATGCTGCAAGGCATACTGGAGATGGACAGCAGCATCTTCCTGTGAAACATCTACCAACTTCGATCAGCAACACGCATGCCAGGCACGGTGACTTTGGCAAAAATCCTCATTAGTGGAGAAGGAGCGATGAAGGAGGAGGGGAGGGGAGAAAAGAGAGATTCTAAGTCCAACGGTAGACCTCAAAAGTCCAGATAGATGAAGTAAGTAACAGCTACGGTAAACACGAAGTAAATTAAACTACACGAGGAACTAAATCAAGCAGTAAATTAAGTGTGAATAAGATACGATCGAGAATATAAATAAAGCATGTAGCACACTAGAAACACGTTCTGTCCCCGACGATTCTTCGCTGTCTGACACGCATCTTAGATTCGAATCTGAAGCCACTAACGGCTACTTAACTAATGGCTTCCTTGTCTGAATACCGGTTTTCTAAACAAGACTTGACGACCCCTTTCTTACAATTGTCATCATGTTTTCGTAGGGAAGTGATTTTGTCGTAAACAGACATTTCAATGGAAATACATGTCATGGATTGGAAACAATAGATCAAGGTTTATCGTACTGTTAATGTTTGCTTTGCTTTCCATCAAAATTTGGAATTCTTCGTTCAATTATACATTAAAAATTGTCGATGTGATATCTGAACTCCATGCCGTAGCAGAATCTAGCATCGTAAGATTTGCTCTAAATGAAACCAGAACAGTATTAAATAAGTAATTTAATTACTAATGACTATCGCAACGAACCGATTGCTGAGGATATAGTGAATTGTAGGTGAGTGGTATCTGAACGAAGAGCAGTGATAGCCTAATGGTTGAAACTCGGCCTCTCAATCGAGGATCCGGGGTTCGATCCCAGGCACCACTGATTTAAAAAAAAAAATATGTGCGTATTAGAATTTAATTATGCTTTACGTTGAAGGAAAACATCGTGAGGCACATCTGATGCACATCGGATGCACATCTGAGAGTTCTCGTAAAAAAAAAAGAGTTCTCAAAGGTGTGTGAAGTCTACCAATTCACACTTGGTCAGCGCGGTGGACTGTGGCCTAAAAACTCTCTCACTCTGAATGATTCTGAATGATTGATGAATTCAGGTATCTGTGCGGGGTTTTGGGTATTTGAACTTTTGTCTTTGAGACTATATCCATGGCACCCATGATACAGGAGAAATTCCTTCTGATGGGATATGAGCCTAAAAGCGTTACCATAAAATTATTATTACTTATCCAAACATTTCAAATTCGTTCTTCTGGATCACAAATGCATAACGCATAACGCAACACATGTGTAAACGGCGTCAGTTTGTCCTTAAATTTAATTTTTGGTTGACTACAGATGTTTGAGACATCAGCAGTGCATGCGTAGTGTATGTTAGGTAAAGTACGTAAGTAAATAATCAATTCCCTCACCTGGCTACAGGTTCCCTGAGCAGCGTGATGTAGAAGTATCGCCTGTGAACCGCCGATCCCTCGTGTCGGTCCAGCTCTCCACTTACGCACGCCGTCAGCTCCGTGAAGTCAGCGTGAAGGCCGCACCTGGTGACAAGATAAATCCTTTTAGTACTCCCAGTAGTTGTTTAATATTCACGAAGTATTTCTACAGCGTTCATTAATGACGACTCTCTGCGTAAACGACCCGCGTGGTGTTCAGGGTTCCGGGCTCGATAATCGTCAAGAAATATTTGAACGATGAGTTTAGACTTATGTTTTAGCCCTGCGTGTAATCGTCTTTGTATGTCCATGATACCCACGATACAGGAAAAAATCCTAGAGTGGGCATATGGTGTCTGCAACATGAAGTACAAAGGTCATTTCTTGATGAAGTCTTATTACTCTAACGACTGTTGTTAGAAACTTGCAAACGAGCATGCAATGTACCTAATAATAAGTGATCACTGCCGTTCGTCTCACTGTAAGCAATTTTATATACGACAGGGGTTCTATCTGAACACAGCAAGTATTTTTAAAATTAAATTTTGTTGAATACCTGTAAGTTTAACTCCCTTCAATCAATATAATGATATGGTTTAAATTGAAATACAACATGCTTTTAATTTCCACATAACACTTATTATGCCTGTAATTTATAAGCATGTGACGCTATAATATAGTCTTGTGTCTCAATACACATCAAGGAAACAAATATGAAATGTACTAGACTGCTTTATAAAGTAGGGACTTCAAACTACTAAAATCTGATAATAAGCATCGACTTGTATTCACGTACTATGGAAGATATTAACAAGGTGCACTCCATTTTTGCACCTAACTCCACCTGATGGTAAGTGGCCGTTGCCACCCGAGGGCATCTGTAATGAATCCTACATAAGTGTAGAATTCTCCCTGAGAGAGGGAACAGATCTATAATTAAGTTAAGATAAGATGGAATGGACGACCCGCGTGACGGAATGGTCACCATACCGGTCTGACACGCAGTGGGTCCCGGGTTCGATCCCCGGCTAAATAGAAATGTGAATGACAGGTTTAGATTTCCGTTCTCGGTCTGATTGTTTGTGTATTCGTCTTTATGTGTCCATGGCATGCACGACACTGGAGAAAATTCTACTGTGGGGCTATGAGTGTAGAAAGCGTTTATTTATTTAATGCCTTGGAAGTCTTTTTCACACCTCTCTCTTCCTCACCACATACAGCAACACTGCTGAAATGGGTGTAACAATAATGTCACCGGACCAACCACAAAGGATTTTTACCACCTTTCGACACCTCAAGAGAATTTGTCACGAGGATATAGAGATGAAGACTGATCTTCACATTTTACTTTGGAACGTAACCGATTAACAGCAAAAGGAACACATCAAAGTACGACAATTCCACATAACCGCAATATTACATCTTCAAAACGTGACAAGGATTCGCACAGCCCTTTGAGTCGGGATTACCGACGGCAGACATCAAGCGACTTCGGTCAATACGAGATTATACGCTATGAAATATAATGTTCTAACTTTTCTTAACGTAAAACTTTGAAGAAGATATTTTTTTTTGTACAAAATTGCCACGCTTTGATTTTTTATCAGATTGAAGTAGCACACAAATATGCAGTCCACCTAATGGGAAGTGGTGACTGCCGTCCATGGACGTATGTAAGCAACTTCATAAAAACAGGGGCTCTATCTGTAGTTCTCCAAAGATGTTGCTACTTCCGTGGACTAACATAGTCACCCACTATCTATGTACATATGTAAGTATGTAATGATCCGGCAACCACACGGCGGGGACAAACAAGTATTAAAGAAAATCTACCATACATGTTTGTCATCGCGTGCAGCATGTTATATATTACAATTTCTATTTTAATTTCATGAATGCAGTGCTTATATTTTTCTTTTCAATTTAAGAAGTCGAATTTTCAAATTATTTAATATTTAATTGCCCTTTGAACACAATAATACGCCTTTCTGTATATTGGTTCTGACTCGATTATTATTTTTTGTATACAATACTCCGCCTACCCACTCTAGTGCTCACAAAATGCATATTGTTGTTCAAATTCATTCCTCAGTAAGCGATTTGTAATCGTTTTGTGAAAATAAAGAATCTTAAACCATATATAATATACAGACCAAAACCAAAAACTAACTATATAAAAATACATAACAAAATCAAAAACTACAATACTCCAGTTCCGTGTAATCGAAAAATTATATCTTTGAAGCGTGACAAAGATGAACACGGGGCTTTGAACCGCGATTTTCGATAAAAACTTTAAGAAACCTCGAAGGTCACAACGAGATCAGACACCGCGAAATATCCGATATACGAGTATTAAACTATTTGTTCTTATTTGGTTCCGATTTAAAATCAAATTTGTCAAATAATAAATCTTCATAAGGTTGCTTGTGTAATTTATCATGTAGGTGTACATGGGAAAAATAGGCTAGTGTTCCCAGTTAACTTGATAAATCCCAAATTGATGAATATCGCGAACTAGCATATAAAGAAACTTATAATAAATGGCTTTTGCCAGCCATGGAAAAACTTGATAGCCAAATAGCCGCACTTAACATCGATCTTGTAAGGCAGAAATAAGTGTGGTGGCAGCAGTGCCACTGAAACCATACCAAGGGAATCTTCAGGTCGTGGTACTACTACTACGTACCTACGTACCTACGTACATTTAAACGAAGCCGTTAAACGTCAAATAAGTTTCAACCGTCATTTTTCTCGTAATACTTTGCAGACAGCAATTGCGAACTCATAAATATATAATACATATTTGAGACAAGTAAAAAGGAAAATTTCAGCAAAGTACAGTTCAATAAAAAGTCTTCGCGAACGTGACGGGGATCAACGTAGCGTTTTGAGACGGGATTTACTGGAAGATTTGAAGGTCAGAACAAGATTACACGATGTGAAATATATGTCATACCTATTTGGGATAAGCTCCCACAGCACGAGCAATAAATTGATATTTTTTTGTAAAATGGAAGTAGCAAAGGAGCATGCAGTCCACCTGATGGTGAGTGGCTACTGCCGCCCGTGTACATCTGTAATCAAGCCCAGATTAGTTCATAGTCTCACCTGAGATTGGCAAGAGATGCGTTGCTACTCTTGAGGACTAAGATGTAACACCTTGGACAATATGTCTCCCTTGCCACACCTTTCAGACTGAAATACAGCAACGCATAACACTGCTGTTATTAGGCAGAAATAGGCTTGGCGGTGATGCTCTCGGAGTTAAACAACAAAAAAATCTTAAAGAAGAACAACCTTCGACGACGGTCGTTGTTGACAACGACGTTGCTGACGATCATCGGAGACAAGAAGCAACGGTCATTGACACTTGACAGCGGATAATACCAATTGGCGACCGTCGGAGAATATCGTCGATTATTCGTAGTCGGACGTCTTCGCTGTCTATCGCCAGCGATTGACGCCCGACCACAGTTGTTGATTGTGTCGACTGTCTCCAGCGATTTACGACCGATAACGGCGTTGATTTTGGGACTGTCACAGCGATTTACGACCCACAAAGACGTTGATGTTCGTCGACTGTCGCAATATGTCGTCTGCGACTGTTGACCAACTATGGTCCTTAATTGACGACCACTGTCGTCGCTAATCGCAAGCTATATACGTTTATCAACCGTCGCCTGTTATCAGAAATCAACAACATTTCTTACCACTAATTGTTAAAGTTGTATTAGCTCACTGTCGCCGTGTGTTACCACGCTTATACCTCCTTGTATTTATCGTCAAATTTCGAGGGAAGCGTTTATGAAAAGCGGTTTGGGGATAAAGGGATTTCAGGTCTATAAAAGGCTTTTGTTCCGATTGCTTCTGTAAAAGGAATATGCACAATGGACCGCTGTCATACATTTCATGCAAAAAGAACGCTACCTATCCCAAGTTTAAAAATTGTGTAATCAATATTTTTGCAAAATTCTCACTATACCTACAAAGGTATGAATTATTTTTGCCTAATATTGCAAGTTTCATGAACTTTTAGATTTTTAATATATTTTTCTCTTGTGGTATAACTAAACGTTTATACAAATCCTACGACATTGATTTCGTTGATAATAGACAATTAAACCACAAAAACCTATCTCGGATATGGTATCATTACTTATATTTCACACACGAAGTACTTTTCACGAAAAGAATTGTGACAGCTGATAAAATAATTAAGATAAAGCCCCCCTGTAGGTATAAGCCTCCTTCAAACGTCCCCGTTTTGTCAACATAGCAAGGGGACAGCCACTTCTCTATCTAGGGCTTCTTTGACATTTTTGTATATCAATCGCTCAAAACATCACTCCGACGATCTATCTATCTCAAGATATACCTAAGAATAAGGCAACCAATCCTCAATATATAGAGTTTACAATTGACGACGTCGATCTACGTGGATGTTAGTTAATCGTGCTTAAATCACAAATACACACTCATATTGCCACCAATCATACCATAACTACTAACAGCTTAAATTCAAATATCATACGATATCGATACGCATGACTCAGTTAACCGTTGCACATAACATATGAATCGACAAACATAAAAGAAGAGAGTAAAGGCAAAACTAAAATCATTATAAATTTCATATTAATTACAGCTTTGTCCGATGTTTAACAAAAAGCTGAGGTGAGAAACAAACATGACGTTGTTAAACAAATATGTGTTAAAGCAACGCGTATGTCGATCTTTCTTGACCCTACAAATGCGACTTCGGAAACAAGCATCGATATCGATATCAGAAAACCGTTATCCATTTGTATACTCATGACTATGTTATGATGTATATGAGGCGTTCATCTTAGTCCTCGAGAGTAGGAACGCATCTGTGATCGACTTCAAATGGAAATCCTGATTTAAATAAAGTTGCATACAGATGTCCATGGGTTGTAGTGGTCACTTACCATCAGCTGGACTGGTCGTTTGCTACTTCTTCTACTACTTAATCAGATAAATATACATATATATGAAAACCATATAATATGAATTCCAATGTCCATAAAACAAAAAAAAACCGTTATGCATATTGTGTAAGCCGTATAATATTGATAACGGTTTCCTCATATCGATATTCGACAATATGTGAATAGCTGTTACGTAGCCGTTTTCAAATAGATCAGAAAAGTACCATGTCTAGCGATAGACTCGCTGTGGGCAGTGGCGCGTGAACTGACAGATAGTTCAGCTCGATGCCGCCGAAACTAGGTCTCCGCCTCGGGGTTCCCACATTTAATATCCTCCAAGGCGGATGCTGTATGTTCAGGTAATACGTATATGTTAGGGTGGCCATGCGTTCCATTTCGACGGAGACAGTCCCGTTTTCGAGTTACGTGAAACTTTACACGACGTGACTTGCAGATTTTATAATGGTACGCGGTGATTGTCGGTTATGTACATTTGAAGTTAGAACCGCGGAAAAGAAGTGAAGAGGAAAACGTTTGAGGGAAGATAAATCCATCGCCACCCTCAAAGTCAAAATTGAAAGGATATACAGGGTGTAAATGACAGCGTAACGAATATTAAAAATATGGTTTCCTGACACGATTCTGGTGCTTATGACGTTGGAATTTTTCATCGCATTTTTCTCGGTTTTTCCAATTTTTTACGCATTTTTTTTACAGATTTTGGTAGTATTTCAATACTACTGCACAATGCAACATGAATATTAAAAAACATTCACATTATTAATTTTCGCGAAAACCAGCAATAGGTTAAAATAATGTAATGAATTCGCTATCAGCTGTTCGACGTTCGGTCAATGATCTCGCGCGTTGTTCA
>DWNE01010308.1:0-10415 GCA_018249875.1 Cecropterus toxeus
AATATAGTTCATGCCTATGACTAAACACATGCCATTTTAATAAAATATATAAATATATACTAAGATATTCATTCCATTTATATTCTAATTAACTTTAATTTCACCTGCATATAAAATTTGCAACAATTCAGTATTTTGTACGGTTTGTATAAAATACGTCGGCGTCTTCAATGACTAGATTTACGCTTTGATGAACGACTCAGTAATTATAATAATTGTAATACCTAACTCATTAAATTTATCGGATTTATTGTAGACTTTGTAATTAACAAGAAAGAATAATTCATTTACACTGGTTTGGAAATGCTTTTGTAAAACTTTTCGTATTTGCGTAAAACACAAATATGTATGTTTACATATTTATGTGAAATAAATCATATTGTCTTTAATTAAAAAATAGTGCGTATATTAATATATAGCTGCAATTTATAAGTAGCGTAAGCAGTGAAAGAAAATGAGAAATATTTACAAAATAATTTATAATATCGTTTATAATATCGTATCATATGCATCATATCATATCGTATCGTATTGTCATATCTATAAATCAATAATAATTAAATTGCATTATTGTAACTTAAAAAGAGAAAGTTTTACTCTCTAAATAATTCTTGATTTTTTAAATATTGAATCCACAGATTATTAATTGTATCTTGAATGAACACCCATTGTAACTTAACAGATAACAAACAAAGAAATAAAAACAACATTCTTAATTCAAAAAAGTTTAATTGATTTTCGTTGAAACATAAATATTGATTTACAACCAAACTCCGCACTGCAATGCGACAAAACAAAATAAAGAAACATGTCTTTGTTGAAAAAATTATCGTCAAGAGGGAATTTTCAAAATGGCCGCCTGCATCGCGTGACGAGGGGTTGTCCACTCGATCCCCTTTGATACGTTGACCCGATAAAGATAATCATGTTAACCAAATTTTTGTTAATGGCCGTATGTAATGTGAAATATTTTGTCTTTTGAAATATTTATGGTTTGACGACACGGAAAGCGGTGGAAATATTTTGGTAAAATATATATCTAAACTAATATTATAAAGCAGTACTTTGTTTGGTTGAACGCGCTAATCTCAGGATCTACTGGTTCGAATTGAAATATTCTTATTGTGTTAAATAGTAAATTTATCGTGGAAGGCTTTAGGCTATATAACATCGCGCTATGACGAAGAAGAGTGCAGCAGCAACGAAAAATGTTGCAAAAACGGGAAAATATTTTTATTTTTGTAAGCTTTCCTTGCGTACGCGGGTGAAACTGCGTATAAACAGCGTATAAACAGCTAGTTTAGTTATATTTTTTAATAAATTTAAAGGTGCATGCTGTTAGAATGGAAACGTACTTGACACAAACAAACAAACGTACTTGATATTCACTTTGTCATGTGACTTTTCTTGCTATATGTGCTTCGCGGTTTTACTTACACTTATATTTACATATAATTTAATAGAACAAAGCTAAATGTTGTCTCAGACGGGAAAGAAACATATTTTCAATGATTAAAATTAAATTCAGTAGGTAGTTTTCTTTTGATAGAACTTCAAAGTCAAACACAAAGACGAACAGACAGATAAAAATCCTAAAAACTATAGAAATTTCTGTATTTATTCATTCTCAGTCTGCTTAATAATCTTTTCTTACAAATATTAGCGATGTACATACGCGCGGAACCTGCATTTTTCTTGTATGTATGGATAATTCACTTATCATTCACAACGATTATGGTTTATGGATTATTACTTCTTTAAGTGGAAATAATAAATTACAACATCTACATATGTAAATCATACCCAAAAACTAACAGACACCGTAACAGAGCGGTCACCATACCGGTTCGACACGAAGCGGTATCGGGTTCAATTCTAGTCCAGACATATGTAAATGATCCATTCAGATTTGTGTTTTTGTCTAGTTGTTCGTTTATCCATATTCCAGGCACCCACGGTATATAGCTTTGTTTAAAATAAATAGTAATAAAAAACTCACTACACATTTCTGCTCGTGACATACCGTAGTTTTTTTTTTTAATTTTAATTGTTTATTGTTTTGTTATCTTATTGTTTTCTCTCATTTGTTTTTTTTTATATATAATATACACTAACATGTCGTTCTGGTGACCGATGTACGCACCTATAATGCGTACTATTACAGTATCGGAATAGAAATAAGTTTTTTGTAATGTGATGTTTTTTACGCTGTTGGTGTTTCTAATAAATAAATAAAAAAATAACTAGTAACATCATTAAAAAGTATTAAAACAAAACACTGGCTGCTTAAACGAATTTTTTGTTAGTAATGATATTTTATTTAACGCTTTTCTAAGGTTTTGTTAAATAGTCAAGTAAAAGTGTTACATTACATATATTGTTAGATTGGTCTATTTACTAGCTTTCATTTGATGCCCATATAGTCGTAATAGTAAAAAAAATGTCCTCCCCCCTTTCCCCCAATGCCCAGGCGCCATTTAAAAAAAATACATAGCCTATAGAAACTGAAGAAAGTAGCAAATTAGACAATTTTTTTTAAATCCTAAATTATAAAAATATAAAATCACCTGCCGAAGTTTGATGAAATTATAAAATGTAACAAAGTAGTTTGACGACTCAAAATTAGTTTGCCTACCGCAAAATTCCCTCTGAACATGCTAATATTATTATTTGTAGAGGTAGTTAGCTTTCGGTGGAGTATACATATACTTTCAGAAATTTGTAAATTGAAAATCGCGTAACTCCGGGTTCGCGTAAGTCGAGGTAGCGTAAGTGAGGTATCACTGTGCAGTAGTCCTTAAATCTTTTACGATTACGTGAAAGTTAAACCTGTCCTCTTATTTACAACATTAGCCTGTAAACTGAAAGAAAAATACGAAAATTTTATAATACTTAGTTTCTGTCTTTATTATTAAGCAACTTATGTCATTAATTATCGAATCCGCGGAAATGAGCCTATAAGGTGACTATAATTTCGAAATTATAGTCAGCCCAATTATATCATAGAGACAAACATTTAAACTTTGTTTATATCTTGTCACTTACTGGTGAAATACGTCAACAGTTACCTTGGATATGATTGTAGGCGCTGATAATGTTGTTAACACCTGGTTTAGGAGATATTGTGAAACATTAGTGCTGTGTGGTTTTTGAAAGGGCTATTAAGGAGTAGCAGTAAGGGTAGTAGGAATGAGAGAGCTCTTCCCGTGGATGTCGGAGGGAAGTTAGGAACAACGTCCAAGAAATGGCTATCAGCGTCTTAGAGTGTAGTGTCAACAGCCAATGCGCTCATCAAAATGCGATACCCGATTATTAGCAAAAATTCCCATTCGAGGAGGCTTATATTGTACAGTACACTTTAAGAGCTGATGGACAGATGGATGAACTTAACAGCAACTACACTTAACAGGGCTAACTGAAAGGATTTATATTCAGACCTTAAAAATCTAAGCCTAAATTATCATTACTGGAATAAATATAAGTCTGTCTATAAATTAACACATGTTTCCCGTATTTTTGAACGATTTCGATTAGGCGATTTTATTAGAAACTAATTAAATAGATTAAAATCCTTCACATCCGTTACTAATAAATATTCGGTCTATCCAATTTTTGCTAACCAATAGTCTAAATTCCAAATTTCTGGTAGACTGTTACAAAATATCTCTTAGGTTATACGATTAGATATTTCGATTATAATATTAACTAGTTGTACCCAGCGGTTTTTCCCGAATATAAGTTTTGAATAAAAGTTTAACAGAAAGTATTAAATTAAATGAAACGTCAAAAATACTAAGTATTACCTCAAGATATAGACTATGTATGTAGTTTTAAATATTAATAAAAATTGAAATTCATGAAATTGCTAGTTTCTTTTGCTATTTATTCTCACCCCACTTTATTCCTATTCCACACACAATTTGATTTTTGCAAATTTAAGCAATCTGTACCTACTCGCCGAACTTTCAAGTTAATTCGTAATTTCCCGTACAATATGATACGTAACAATCATGAAAATTATGTTACGGGCACATGCAATATTCTCTAGGCCTACTTTACTCGTAGGAAAAGACCTAAAACCATCAACGAGAAATGTAAGACATGCTGCAATGTCCATTTACCATTAAACGAATATTGAGTATGATAGCCTAGTACTTAATGATAAGCCAGTGCTTAGGAACTCGGTCTCTCAATCGGAAGAAATCCGAAGTTCGATTTGCACGATTTTTAAAGTATGAGTAGGTATATTAGAAAATAAATGTCACTTGCTAAGAGGATGAAGTGTAACATCATGTTATAGAGTTTCTGATGAAAAGAAAAAGAAAGAAAAAAAATAGAAACAACTATCAAATGATCGCGAAGTATACCAATCCACTCTCCTATGCGGTGATCGTACGAACTTGAATGTCACTCTAAGAGAAGACTATTTCTAAAGAAACGCATTTCTTACTTTGCGCAGGAAATGTGTCATCTGGGCTATATATCACGCTATGCTTGTTTTTTTTTAATAGATTGTTCTCTAATAAACGCGGGTGAAAGTGCGTGGCACAGCTAGTTGTATATAGAGCTTATGTCCATGGGCGGCAGTGACCGCTTACCATCAGATGGACTGCTGCTTCAGACTAACAAAAGACCCGTTAGCGCAGTTAGAAAGTCATATGTTGACGATGACGCCGAGTATATAACGCTAATCTTAACGATAGATCTATTAAGGTGGTAGAACTCTTTGTGGTTTATCTTTGGAAGCACCAAAGACACAACTATTTCTGCCTAACAGTAGCAATGTTAAGCGCTGCTGTTCTGGTCTGAAGAGTGTGTAAGGGAGACATAGTTATTCAGGGCTTTTCAACTTAAAAAAAAATAACTTTGCCCTCAAAGATAGCAACACGTCGGTGGCAACTATCAAGTGGACTACATGCTCGATTGCTGCTTCTATATCGGAACGGTCACCATACTGTGTACTGTACTGTAGGTACTAGTGGGTCCAGGTTCGATCCCCGGCCAGACAGAAATTTTAATGATGAGTTTAAATTTCTGTTCTGGGTCTGGGTTTTTCGGGGTTCACAACACAAGGAAAAATCCAAATATGTGCTATGAGTGTAGAATGCGTTTTATATGTATGTTTACATTAAAAAAATAAAGATAAATTTTAAAATGACAAACATATTTTTATTTGTTAAACTTAAAAACAACCAATATGTTATCTATAATCGAAAACAGTTAAACATTATTTAAATCGGTAAATACAAGTATTACGCAAAACAAACGGCATCTGCCCGAATGTGTGCCAGTCATCGATAATAAAGGCATTGTGGCTCCAAGCTGTGAGTGACACATTGCCTTTATGCAAAACAACCATATTGCCTTAACACCCAGGTGCTGGATTTTCGTAACAAAATGCTTGTCAGTTTATAATGGTTATTACATGGGTGCAGCGAACAAGTCCACCTGATAACCACTGCCACCGATTGACGTAATACATGCTGAAGTGAAGGTCTATCGTTGTCAACCCATTATTGTCCCACTGCTGGGCACGGGTCTTCTCTCAGAATGAGAGCCATAGTCCACCGGGCTGGCCAAGTGCGAATTGGTAGGCTTCACACACCTTTGAGAACCCTTTTTATAGAGAACACTCAGGTGTGCAGGTTTTCTCACGATGTTTTCCTTCACCGTAGAGTGATAATTATTTTTTTCGTAGGTCTTCATTGATTACTAATGTGTTGAGACTTCTGAGGACTGGAATGGTCTCATATCGCTGTGCATGAATAAACTTAGAAGTCAAAATCTCTCAGTTTTAACTTAAAGATTAAAGATACATTTAATTACAATGCGTCTAAAACTCATTTTAAATATTTGTGATGAATTGAGCTTATATTTTTATTATTTTAACTTCATTCATTAAAAAGATGATAATAAAATCATTGTTTCATTTTTACACAGCAATCTTCCAAAATTAGCGTGTGTATTGATTTGTGTTATTGTGTTGTGCCTATCATACTAATCGTTTTAGTATTCTGAGTGACATAGGCTACATATTTTTAAATGGCGACTGTAAATAGATTTCTTTAGTAAAAAACCAATAAGTTGTTTTTTTATCATACTTTTAACAATATTACGTTTTTACTTAATTCCAATTAAAAATACAAACAGTTGATCGTTCAATGATTTTATCGTATAATGATATGAAATGCATACAACACTGTCCCGTTTTACTTCATAATGATTCCAGATAATTGATAAGTATGAATAATAAGCGAAACGTTCCGATGTTCTTGGTAAATTCCAATTTTAAACAAAGTGCCAGGTACACAAAATTAAATAAAACCCGCCAAGAGCGAGTTGGACCCGCGGAACGAAGGGTTCGTTCCATTACATGTAAAAAGCGGCAAAAAATCACTTTTTTGTATGGGGCTCCCATACAAAAAAGGGATTTTTTGCCGCTTAAATAAATATTTTAATTTAATTATTTATTTTTGAAGTGAATATATACTAACGAATATAACTAAATATTCTGTGAATATTTCAAACGTGTACATGTTACCGCTATTAATATCAAGCACAAACAATATATGTTTGTTATAATATAGGAGCTCGCGTTGAATATTTTTTAATTTTGTTTTTAAGTTTTATTTGTTTGATTAAGCGGTAACAAAAAAACGTCACCCGTGAAAATCAGACAGACTGACAACGGAGTCTTAATAATAGGGTCCCGTTATTAGCATTATATACGGAACCCTAAAATGCACAAATAAACAAAAATCACCTACCTCATTACCAAAATGTTACACCTATATAAAAGTGTTTAAAATTCGATTTGTAATTTCAAATAATCGAATTCCAATAACGTAGTGTTCGTTTCCCAATGATACATCTAAATTCTTAATTTGAATTTCATTATAGCTCCGGGTGGTCTGTTTACGAAGACAAAATCACATTTATCGAAGATAACATATGTAGATATTAATGCCAGTCATACAAGCAACCGATTAAGTAGGCATTTTTATGGCGACTACAAATATTTCCGGATAATACGTACAGCATCTTGTTTTTATATCTAAATAGCAAATATCAGGCTTAGCTCAACAGGTTTGAGTATTTAGTTTAGTTGAATGACGGTTAGTGAGCTGCAGATATTTGCAGCTCACATTATTGTTGTGTAAATCCGGTAATCCCTTATGTTTTGAATCCGGAAGCACTACCACATATAGTTTAGCTTTGTAACAGCAGCTTTGATTGTGGGTTATTGTGATTAGGGTATTAAAGTTAAGAAGTATTTCAGAAGTAGTTAAGTAGGTTTGGGCTGTGAGTTCATAGATCACTATGTCAGTCAGTCACTTTTGAGTTATATATATTTAGATTAAATTATTAAGTTCCGATCCGGTGGTAGTGTAAGAAAAAATACTGTTAATTACATTTTGTAAGTCCCCCTATGTAATATAAAAACGTGCTAATGAGATGTGCTAAATATATTGTTTAGTCAAAAACTCTTGGACCGTGTCCGAGGCACGACGCTGCAATATTTCTAAATTAAGTGTGTCTTAAAAATTAATTATCTGCCGTAACAATAGATACATGTATATATTATGATAAAATTAGACTAGGGCGTAGAATATAGGCGTGTACGTTTGGATTTTCCAAAATAAAAATGGCAATAAAGATTCTCATGTTTGATACTCACAAAGTAGTTACCATAGTAATGTTTGCATATAAATACCATTTACAACGCGGCCATTTTGAAAAGGGTATTACTATTTGCGTCAGTGATTTTTTTAAACCTACTACGTTGTGGCGTGAGAAGTTTATAGTAAGGCGACTTACACTAGATATTTGGCTAGTTCTTCTAACTTTTTTAAATATGGAAGTGGCCAATAAACATACAGTCCTACTGCTAGTTGACAGTGACAGTTCACGGTTCACAGTTGACAGATCCCAGTTGACAGTTCACAGTTGACAGTTGACAGTTCACAGTTGACAGTTGACAGCTTACAGTAAGTGGCTTGTGACGCTTGTGGACATCAGTAAAAAAAGAAGCTTTCTACACTCATAGCCCCACACTAGGATTTTTTCCTGTGTCGTGGGTGCCTATTGACACACAAAGACAAATACACAAACACCCAGACCCAGAACTGAAATCTAAACTCATCATTGAGATGCCTGTCTGGCCGGGGATCGAGCCCGGGACCCACTACGCGTTAGATCGGTATGGTAACCACTCGGCCACGCGGGTCGTCAAGTAATCAACCCGAGATAAGTCTTACCTAAGGTCAGCCGCAGATGCGTTGCTACACCTGAGGACTAACATGGAATGCCTCGGAAAAGTATGCCTCTTACCTCACCCTTCAAAGCAGGACACAACAGCACATAGAGCTGCTGTTATTGCACAATAATAGGTGTGGCGGTGGTGCTTCCGAAGTCGAACCACAAAGAGTTCTACCACCTCACAATTGATGATTTCCATTGAGAAGGTTATATTCGAATCAAATAAAGGGCTATTACAAGATGGTAGATATTTCAAAATGCAAACCATTATCGATTGTAGCAGATGAAAATTAAATGAAGTTCATCTGATGTTAAGTGGATAATGATGGTACTTACCGATCCAATTACATTTTTTTTATCGTAAAGGTATCGAAATAGATGCAGTTCATCTCAGTCCTCGGGAGCAGCAAAGCATGTAGACTTCCTATAGAACCCCTGTGCTATATGAATTTGCTTACAGATTTCCATGGGTGACAGTTTAATCATCAATGTGATACGAAGAAGTGTAGAGCAGTGCAGAGTTTTTATTTTGTATAAATATCAAGTAGGAAAGGAGCAAGCAGCCCGCCGGATGGTAAGTGGTACTGCCGCCCATGGACATTTGCAAGCAACTTCATATAGAGCAGGGGTTCTATATGAAGTCTACCACAGATGCGTTGCTGCTCCCGAGGACTGAGATGGTCGCCTCATATAAAAGTGAGCCGGCGACCACACCCTTCCACCAAAATGCAATCACGCTAGAAATAGGTGTGGCGGTGGTACTTACCCGGTCTAACTACATTGGTTCTACCACCTGGATAATGCTTAGCAAATACATTATACATATGATATGGACCCTGAGATTTTTTTACCACAACTCGAATTCGTACATAGCCTTTGCATCTTACAAATACATGTTTGTAAGATAATAGTTATAGTTTACAGACAGTCTAACCGCAAGTACACTTCGCTAAAGTAGCAGAGTCGTCTACACTTTCGTCAATTCTTATGATTTGAACAAAAAATAAACGAGCACGGTCATGGACTAAAATAAATGTTGGGAACATTAACTGGGTTCTTTATTAATAGATGCTATTCAAACGGCTTTTCTTGCAATGTTTCTAAACAATCTGATGCTAATTTTATCGTCATCATAACCCTTTTCTGTAAGAAGTTATATTAACTTCATAGGTATAACATTTATCTTTTTTAGCCCTATTTTTGGTAGTATAAGTTTGGCGTTATGACGAAATACGTGGAAGAGTGGTCACTATACCGAAAAAACACGCAGTGAGTTCCGGGTTCGATCCTCGACCAGACAGACTTCTGAATTATGAATTTAGATTCCGTTCTGGGTCTAGGTTTTTATGCTTTCGTATTTGTGTGTCCATAGTACCCACGACACGATGGGCTATAATTGTAGAAAGAGTAGGTATTTTTTATTTACACACAAAAGTAACGGGACAGAAAATATAGACAGACTGCATATGCAAGATTTTGTAGATACATACATACTTATTCACATTTATAGTCCATACCTTGAAGTAATATTTAATATATATTTCATTAAATAAAAATAAAATAAAATAATTAAAATACATCTACTCTATCAAAAGTTACTTAAATTTAAGTTGTTTAATGTTTTTCGAGCGTATGATGTACGACTAATGACTTATTGTGTGATCACGACAATATGGGTATAAAATGAAAACTACTAAATAGACTATTCTAAAAAAAATATTTTAACACTTTTACTTGACTATTTTGATGAAAACTCACATAAAATGTGGCGACCTCCCGCTACTCATCAAGTGATGGCGCCACCGTATTCTGAACCACGCTATCGGACTTTTCTCAACATCCTGCATATATACAAGTTTCGAACAGTCTGTCGGAGCACGGCCGCTCCCCAGGCATGGTCACCTAGCCTGGTGGGAGATCTTCCTTTGCCAAAAATTATTAAATTAAATACACGTATCATTATGAAAATAATAATAACAACAAGCAATAACGCTTTCTACACACACAGCCCTAGGATGTTCTCCTATGTCGTGGTTGCCATGGAACCACACAAAGACGAATACACAAACACCCAGATCCAAGGGGGCGTCCATAAATTACGTGAGGTGTTTTTTTTAATTTTCTGCCCCTCCCTCCCCCCCTGGTGAGATGTCGTG
>DWNE01010309.1:0-10414 GCA_018249875.1 Cecropterus toxeus
GATGTGGAATGAGCTTCCTCCCGAGGTATTCCCGGTGCGCTATGACATGGGGCTCTTCAAAAAAGGTGTGAAAAGAGCTCTCCTTCGAAGCCGGCGATGCATTGGCGATTCCCCTGGGGTTGCAAATGTGCATAGGCGACGGTCACAACTTACCATCAGGTTGAAATAGACTGTTCGATAGCACACAGTAAGAAAGAAAGAGACCTAACTCAAAATTTCAGCAAATTGAGTTAAACATTTGTTTTTTAATAAGTATGAAGTAGGAAACGAGCATGTAGTTCACCTGATGGTAAGTGGACTTCTGCTTATGGACATCTGTAAGCAAATTCATACAGAACAGAGGTTATATCTGAAGTTAATCAGAGATTTGTTACTAGGTACTCCCGAGGACTAAGGTGGCCGCCCTTGACGCTTATAATAAGTGTGGCTTCCAACTTTCAAATCTACTCTTAATGAAGTTGTTTATCGTGAAGTGAATTAAATGTTATGTGGATTTTGAACAGAAAAAGGCCAAACATAAACGTTACGTAATAAGAATTTTAAATTATGGCCTTTTTTCTCACCGTGAAATATACGGCTGTATAATTTATAGAGTGATTTGTTTCAAATTTTATACGCAAGTTGTAGAAATTCTGGGCTTAAATAGCATCATTTGTTAAGTTTTATCTCTATGTGAACTGCAGTCAAATTAGTTTAGACTTTCAACATTGTGTTTCTTCGTACAATTGAAGAAGGTTAAAATTATTAACAACCTAATAATGTAATTTTAGATAATTTTTGAAAATACTTTATTTTTAACGACACCGACAACAAAAACCGTTCAACTGTACTATGTTTAAGATTATGCAAATATTTTAGACTCTTTTCATGTTGTCATAACACCATTTTGCTACCTTCTTAACACCACAAACCATACATCTATAAGGCAAGATAATACCCATAATACATTTAGCACGTTCTCTAAGTCGATATACAAAATCATCTTATCCTGTTCAGAGATTTCCTTCAGAACATGTTGTGTCCCAAACGCGTAATGGAAAAAGGCTTTAGGCCGCATTATTGTAACATCATATTTACCCCCATTATGTACCGTCACGGAACACAAGTTTGCTCTCCTCTCGTGTAAATAAAACACGAGGCATTACCGATCTAAGCGGTGTTTACTCCTTCATCAATATTCATGGATAACGAGAACGATGTAACGGAAGTAATTTTAATAAATCTGAAAATTTTTGGCGTTCCGGTCGGAAGAACGTGAATTGATTAATAGCGCTTCACACTTAGCTGTGGGCCACGAAATGTGCGTGGCGTTACAAGCAAATTTTTCAAAATTTACAACAACTATTTTCAGCAAAATTCGGTGGCCTCTTAAGAGTAAGAATGGACACAGCAGTTTTTAGGGCACAAGCGCTTTAAGTGGATGAAATTTCAAGCCCTCGAGTTTAACGTTTAACTTTCATTAACTTACCTAAAACGCGAATAAGGACACATCAGCTTTTAACGTTAATAGAAAAAGGTGCAGAAAGGGTACCTTGCGATCAAACCACGAAGAGTTCTTTCATCTTCAATCCTGTTCCGACGTGATAAAATTTTAGAGCTTTCGATTCTTTACCAACAACTGTGTTTAAATTTATAGAATATACGTACCTCCTGAGGTTCTGAGTCCACAAACCAGTCGATAGTGGCGCCTGGTAGCGAGTAGTCAGATGTACAGTTAATCAGCGCCTGCTCCCCCGCCTGGACTATCGTCGGAAGACCCGTGATCAACGGGTCGTACTCTGGTAGAACTATAAACCAAAAAAATTATATTAAAAAAGGACGTGATGACTGCGGAAAAATGTATTGCACTTTGCTAGATCATACATTATCAAAAAAAAAATGGTAGAAATAGATTATAAAAAAAAAAAACATTTCTATGAGGCAATGCTCCAAATTGCTCCAATTATTTTTACATAACACCATGATATGGTTATCAAATAAAAGATTTTTTTGGGAAAAATATGAAAAACAAAATGAGGCCACTAAAATGGTTGTTTCAATAACTTATTATCTTTTATTTTTTTTATACATATTTAACATCTTAAAATTATTGAAATATCGTAATGTAAACAAAATTAACGACGTTTAATAGTTCTTATGTTAAGTATTTATAAAAAGCACATATTTTTATTTAACATCGCCAATTTAAATCTTTGCAGCAGATTTCATTAAAACGAATCGAGAAAGTTAATTAAACTAACGTTCGCTCTCCCTCAAACTTTGTCCGCTGTTGGTTGGTAAATAATTCACAAGTTCAATTGACAATAAATAATTTACGAGTAGGTATCGTCTGCCAAATTGCTTTTGGGAATATTCTGTAAAAGGTTATATAATAGTACCGTAATGAAAATTTAGATTAAAATTAACGATGAGAACGAAAGTTAATACGAGTGGTATTTGATTCTGAGAATAGAGAGAGAACATTTTACTGTCTTGAAAAAAAAGTGTTTGCACGAAAATATTTGACTTTTTACTAAGAAAACAACATAATGTAATTCGGACGAAATTTATCATGTTTTGTGCTAATATTTTTATATTGATCCAAGTGGTAAACATGTAGATAGTGAATCTGATGTATAGGGATATATAGTCACTTATACATCTATGTATATGTTGTACTATAGTGTTGGTTTTAAATACTACCACTTTCTCTTTCTCTTCCATGGGTAGCAGCTCTTTTTCTTACTCTTTCTCTGTAACATCAACACCTATTGCGGTAAACAGTAAGTAGGTGAAGATGTCACTCATTTCAGAAGTGTTAACAAATACCCCCATCAGACATAGTGTAGCCAATAAGGAGGCTAAAAAGGCTCGTGTATTATTGGTAGATAACACATTTGATAACACTATGACTACAAATTGGTTTGGCGATGAAGCTTCCGCTGTTAAAATACAGATAATACAGAATACAGAATTGACTTCTTCAAAACTTAATTGGTTCTTTACTTCAAGATTCAACTCAAACATAAATTTTTAACAAGAAGTATTCAAGTGCTGACAAGTAATACTAAAACTACTTTAATTATATTTTGCCAGGTGGTAGAACCAATATAGTTCGACCGGGAAAGTACCACCTCCACACCTATTTGTTTCGTTTCGGTTGAAGGGTGTAGTTGCCGGCTCACTTTTATATGAGGCGACCATCTCAGTCCTCGGGAGTAGCAACGCATCTGTGATAGACTTCATATAGAACCCAGTTGCTTACAAATGTCCATGAGCGGCAGTATCCACTTACCAAAAATGGAGTGTGGTTGAACTCGTTTGACTAAGTGTGTGTCATTTAACTCCGGAGTAAAACTTTCTCTGTATAATGACAACAGTGACAAGCTCTGCTGGATTCTTGTTTGGAGGGTATGCAGAGGAAGACATACTTATCCAAGGTGTCAAAATTAGTCCTCAAGAATAACAGCAAAACATCTTTGGCCAATCTTTCATAGCTGGCAGAACCCCCTCATCATGTGATATATAAATAGACCAATCTGATATGACATGAAAGATATTTACCAGCCAACGTCATATTAGCAAATTTCCTGTCAACAGCAAAGCGAGGTCCTTCACTGGAGACCTCGCAGGTGTATTTTCCGGTGCCCCGATCCGGCCGCACCGTGATCACACAGGACCTGGGGTCACAGGAGCTGTTGGTGACTGCAGCGCCGCTGCTGTTGAATGCTCTGCTTTCGGGCTGGAAGAGAAATGTTGCTTTAGAGTTAACTTTGATTAAAAATCACTGACAGCAGATTTTATTACAAATTAAAAGAAACTAAAAGTAGCATGCTGTCCAATATGGCTGCATATTTGTTACTACCCTGAGGACTGTGTTGGAATGCCACGTATAAGTTTAGCCATCGGACGTATTAAATCATAGATCAGAACACAGAAGGAATTAACAACGATGTCACGTAGCACAAAATGGTTTGGCAATACGGCTTTAAGAGCAGAACCACGAAAGATTTTACTAAATTCTATAAATATTGTAGGAAACATATCTAACATCAATCCTGCTTTTGATGACTAGGTTACAGTAATGAGCACTATATTCATTTTTGTCGTAAAAGATAAGATAACAACCCCAGATAAGATAACAATCCTACCTTAAATCGGCCGCAGACGCGCTATTACCGACGATTAAATTGAAACGCGTCGAAAGTGTATATTTCTCTTCAGTGGCGTAGCTTGGGGCGGCAAAAAAGGATTTCGCAACCTTGTTTTCTTTGGTCGTCAAGTTAGAATTGTCGTTTTTTTTATCGTCAAGTTAGATATTGTCGTTTTTTTCGTTGGTCGTCAAGTTAGTTATTGTGGTTTTTTTTTATCGTCAAGTTAGATATTGTCGTTTTTTTCGTTGGTCGTCAAGTTAGTTATTGTGGTTTTTTTGGTCGTTAAGTTAGATATTGTCGTTTTTTTTTGGTCGCCAAGTTTGATTGTTCTGCCGACTAAAATTTGTGAATGGGTGGCGAGTTCAAGTTCCGCCCCTGGCGGCGCAAGCCCACGCTACGCCACTGTTTATCTTACAACATACTTCAAAACAAAATATAGTAGTGCTTAACACTGCTGTTATAAGTTAAACAAACACAAATTGGAATTTTGATACTTGTATAGATAGTTGACGAAACTAGACGTTCGGTACGCTAAGTACGTACCAATGTCAACATTTCTCACAGACAATAGCTCCTAATGTCAACACTCAAAATGCGTCGCTGAAGGTACACACTATCAAATTTCTATATTAATGATATATTAATGATTATTTATGGTTAATTACTTACTTTTCTAGATTATTAAATGGCAAACAGATATTTAATAAGCTTTTATAAATGATTTTACAATGCAACAAAATTATGCGTTTGACAACTTAAAATATTATTTTTCTTTACAGTTTATTGAAATAAAAATTTATTTTAAAAGTATTTTTTGGGTATTAGTTTTTCATGTACATAATATATAAGCCCCATTTTATGATGACGGGCATCTTGCATTTGATTTTTATTCCGTGGTGCATTGCATCCTACAAGTTAAGTCTCTCAATAAGTAATCTTTCATTTTACTGGCGGCCATCTTTGATTTAAATTTTTTTTCGTAGTGTGCACGTATTTTACAAATTTAGCCCTTTGATATGATATCCATATAACAACAACATTGATTACATATTATTGCATTCTCATCCAAAATACATGTGTATACCAAATTTCACCTCAATCAGTTAAAGATAACTGATTTAAAATTCAGTTGTAAAATTTCACCCAAACAAACAAACATAAACTAAAAGTTAAATAAAAGCTTGTAAATAGGAATACAGTAACGAAATTTTGAAACGTTTTAACAAGGATTTATCAACTCGCGGTATCAATTTTTTACGAGGTATTCCTATTTTATTAGTAGTCGCCTTGTACGCCTTTCCTTTAATGTAAGGGTCTTTATACATATGAGTAACCGAAGGATTTGACCGCGTCAGTTATTTTTCAATAAAGCCTTCCACGTGGAAGGCTGTACCGGACACTCTTCGGAATTTAATTTCCGTACATCTGAAGCGGTTCGAAACGTTGCTACGACATGTGTGCGTGATATACTTAGAATTGAAATGACAGTACAAAAAATCTTATCTCCCTTAACAAAACACATTTATGTAATTTATATCATCTACAATCTCAATCATCAATAATAATTTTCTTATATAGAAATCTGTGTGGTATAATTTATAAATATTTTTACTGGGTTTTGAAAGAAGTTAACTTAGATTTATATTAATTCAGAGCTTTTTATTCATATATTTTGCTCCTGTTGGTCTTTTAGGACATCAATCTGCAAAAATCGCTCTTTAAAAATATTTCAGTGCTCATAAAACGAGGAAATATTTTAAATTTTGTATATATATTTTGAAGCTTATAAATCTATGTCCTGTTTAATTCTTATATTTATTTTACTGTCAATATTATTTAGATAGAGCACATAAAAGCATTTTTTTTATTAAGGCGGACTTTTTGTTTACCTGCGTGTATAATATTTTATTAAGTGTTCGACAGAATTTGTATCAAATAATTTTCTCAATTTTGTCTATGTCTGTAGGTATGGGCGATTTTTCCTACCTCTACATACTCCTATCTAGATCACGAGTCCAGTAAACCCATTGTACTTATATTGGAAACTTTTTTCATTTCGCGATACTACGTAGCGCTTACTCCATGTAAGTGACCCGTACTGTTTTTCGTTATTCTGTGTGAACTCCGCCAATTTCTAGAGAATAGGAAAAGTGTGCTTCAAATATCCTAGTTCTAAGTTTTTATCTATGTGCCACGCCTATTTTAGTGTTGCAGTTGTTGCGTTTCGGTAAAAGGCTGTGCTTGCCGGTATACTTTTATATGAGGCTTAGTCCTCGGGAGCAACGCACCTGTGATCAACTTGAGATAGAACTACTGTTCTATATGAAGTTGCTTATAGGTATCCTGAGCGGTAGTGGCGACTTACCATCAGGTGAACTGATGTTCGTGTGCTAGTCCAATGTGATAAAACAATATATGTACAATTGTACATGTAACAAATGTTGAAGTATGCAATTAACATATCCGTGCGTCCAAAGGTATGGATTTAGCTTGAAGCAATAACGTATGTTACGCTGTGCAATTGACATGTTTAGTTCTGAGTATAATAGGAAATACACATATAAACAGAAACCAGAATATTTATGTAAATCGGACGTATACATCAGGACAGTAACATGGAAAAATTCATAGTTAGTATCATTTCACCATCAGTAACCAGTTGCCCTCAGATGACCACACGTTTGATAGTTCAATATTATAGAAAAAAACATTAGTGAGAACTTATCTTCCGAAATATATGTCCGAATATGCAGTAGCTTAGTGTCTAAATATGCAGTATTCGTTTGTAAATTAACGTACATAAATTTCGTAAAGCGATGCATTCTAATCTCTTTAATCTCAATTATGTTCATAAAACCAAAGAACATAATTATGAACTCGAACCTTAAGGAAGTCGGTACCCTCATAATGAATAAGATATATAATTTTCACATTTTTAGAAAAAAATATAATTTTATTTTAGGTTTAAGGTAAGGTTTTATTTTATTTAAGTTTAATTCCCCTTGCGAAATATTCCCGACAATCCAAGAGACAAAAGTAAATTTCACAATCCAAAATTCACATTTAACTTACCGTTTTACATTTCTAAAGTCCAGCTGATCATATTTCGTGCCAAGGTGTAATAGATTGTGGAAGTGAAATATTAAGGGAATAATTCTGTGCCCCTAGTGAAAACGGGTATAAGTCTGATTTTTGCAAAATTGCTTTTTTTACTTTGTCAGGAGGTTAATGTTTTCCGACAGTATGTTTTTAGGTATGTATGTATGTTTCTATGTATATATATATAGCTATTCGTGGATGTCATTTTTTTAGGGCGCGATACAGCCTAAACGGCGTGACCAATTGTGACAAAATTATAAGATATGATAGAGTCATATCAGTTTCTAGAGTTATATATAAATAGGGTAAAAATTGTGAAGGACGACTTTTTATTATAATGAAAATATGGGTATCAAACTGAAACTAGTAAATAGTAATAGAAATCGGGATTATTGCTTTTGACGACCCGCGTGGCCGGTTACCATAGCGATCTAACGCGCAGTGGGTCCCGGGTTCGATTCCCGGCCAGACAGGCATCTGAATGATGAGTTTAGATTTCTGTTCTGGGTCTGGGTGTTTGTGTATTTGTCTTTGTGTGTCCATGGCACCCACGACACAGGAGCAAATCCTAGTGTGGGGCTATGAGTGTAGAAAGCGTCTATGAGTGTGTAGAAATATTTTTACCAATGTTACTCGTACCAAAATTGTTAAAAAATGGATACCTAAATTGCTAGAAAAACGCAAATACGTCGATAGATCTATCTTCCTCTTTCTAAATAGTTTTCTGAAAAGAAGTAAATACGTTTTAGACCAATTTTGGTATAAAAAGACAAATTGGCAATAATTGACAACCCGCGTAGTGGAGCGGTCACCATACCGGTCTGACATGCAGTGGGTCCCGGGTTCGAAACCCGGCCAGACAGAAATGTGAATGATGAGTTTAGATTTGTTTTCTGGGTCTGGTTGTTTGTGTATTTATCTTTGTGTGTCCATGGCACCCACGATACAAGAGAAAATCCTACTGTGGGGCTATGAGTGTAGAATACGTTTAATAGTTTACAATACACCATTTTTAACTTCGGACACACAATTTAGATCCCCAAACTTGTTGGACGCTGAAGTGTAAATTATTTACCCGGTTTGAATAGGTCCGGTCCTAAATTTTAATTATTCAATGCAAAGCGATTCTTCAAATTTGTTTCATCAAGTTGTAACACGTAAACATGTTTTTCATTAGTGCCGTCCATCCATCAGCTGTTTTAGGTTCCATGTTTAACATAGGCCTAAAAAGGCTAAATAAGTGTTTCTAGTTTATTTTGTACCTCTTTTTTTTTTGTTATCGAGGGGGAACCTTCAAAAGGTACCCGACGCCGTTGGAACGACGCTAGGCGATGTGAGATTTTTATCGCACTAAAACCCCCCCGGTGGTCGTCCTCAACGCTGCGAAGAGGACTCCGAGCTCTCAATTTGCGAGCTTAATTTCGGATCCGACCATAAGTAAATTTGACATTACCAAGAGAATAACTATTAAATAAATTTTTAGGGTTCCGTACCTGAAACGGTAAAAACGGGACCCTATTACCTGCCTGTCGCCAGGGTGTATCACATGAACCGAAATAGCTAGACAGTTGAAATTTTCACAGATGATATATTTCTGTTACCGCTACAACAACTACTTAAAACTGAATAAAATAAATATTTAAAGAGGCGCGCCATGCAACACGTTTTTTGGAGTTATATCCCTTCGTGTACGAAGCCAAATCACGTTATTTTATACGAACATATCTCCGATAATTATTACAAGCATTATGTTACAGAATTTAGAGTTGGTTTTATCAAGATACTAATATTGTTCATTCCTAATGAAATCCGTCCGAAATAGACTTAAGTATTTCGTATGTCGGGAACTAATCCATACAAAATAACTGGAACTTTCTACAAAATTGCGTACAGTTTTATAATTTACAGGGATTTCGGGAATTGTAGATGTTCTTGATATAAATCTATATATATAAAAGGCAATTCCTACTCACTGACTGACATATCAAAGCACAGCCGAAACTACTGCACCTAGAAACTTGAAATTTGCTACAGAGGTTCCTTTTATGATGTAAGTGATCGATCAGAAAGGATTTTTGGAAATTCAACCCCTAAGAGGGTAAAATAGGGGGATGTAGTTTATATGGAATTCTGTCATTTCTGGTCTGACAAGTATGAAAATAGGAATATAAATTCTTCATTACAATTAAAAATGATTTGTTTAAGTGAAATTGACAAAGTTCTTCCCTAAAGGTGTAAAAGGGGGGGTAAAATTTGTATAAAAAATTCTCATTTTTAGACCTAGAAGTATGAAAACATGTTTATAAGTTTTCGATTACAATTAAAAATTATCTGTATAAGTGAAATAGACAAAAAAATCCCTAAACGGGTAAAATAGGGCGGTAAAGTTTGTATGGAAATTTTCTCATTTTTAGACTTAGAAGTATGAAAATAGGTTTTGAAGTTCTCGGTTATAATAATTAATGAACTTTATATGTAAATTGGAAATAAAACCTCCCTAAAGGGGCAAAATACTGGGTAAAGTTTGTTTAGATTTTTTCTCATCTCTGGACTTAGCAGAATGAAAATTGGTATATAGGATCTTGATTTCAAATAAAAATGATCTGAGTAGGCAAAGATAAAGTAAGAAGAAGTAACTTTGTACGTATAAGGGGAAGGGGGGAGCTGGTGAGACTTAAAAACTGACTGGTCACAATTTAAATTACCCCTATGGCGAAGTTGGCGACTTTAATGGGAGAGGGGAGTTTTCATATAAAATGTACAATCAAAATGTGGAAATTAATTTATATTTATATATATAAACAACAACTATGACTCACTGACTTATATATCAATGCACAGCCGAAACTACTGTACCTAGAACCCTCAATTTTGGTAGAAGAATTCCTTTTATGGTGTACGTGAGCGTTAAGAAAGGAATTTTAGAAACTCGACCACCCCTAAGGGTTTTTTTATCAGACAGAAGTAGCAAGCGAGCATGCAGTCCATCTGATGGTAAGTGGTCACTGCCATCCAGGGACATCTATAAGCAAATTCATACAGAATTGATGTTCGCTCAACACACTTCGCTAAATCATGTTGACGAAACTACGTTCTACGAGTACCTATATGAGCGCCGACTTCAGAACTATGTACTATGTACTGGTTATGTACTAAACCACTATGTATTTAAATTATTTTTT
>DWNE01010310.1:0-10414 GCA_018249875.1 Cecropterus toxeus
TCCACCGAAACGCAAGAACTGCCTCACGCTAGAAATAGGTGTGGCGGTGGCACTTCCCCGGTCGAACTACATTAGTTATACCACATGTTAGATATGTCATATGTCACAACCCGTCAAGCTGTTTGGGCTGCAGCATATTCCAAAGAGTTGGACAAAGATACAAACAAACCAGACCTTATTTGACTGGACTAATATTCCTGTATACTTCTATATTTTTTGAGAAATCTATCTTTTTTAGCTTACTAAGTTATTCTTTGTACGATTGCCTCTCTAACCTCAAAGTAAAATCCTTTTATAGTAATTTCAACTTAAAAGCATCTCAAGTGATGCAATTTACTAAGCACTTAGTACGATGAATTTTTTTCTGAAAAATTTTCATTTGATTGTAACTTATTCTGTTATAGAATGTGTTTCTTAACTGACTTCAAAAGAAATTTTCCAATTTGACCCAACATTTTGCAAACAATTGCTATTATTAATTTTTATTAGTATTAGTTTTCAAAAATCTCTACGATTTACACAACATACACACATATATAGAAAATAGCTTTGTGTGTGATATGAAAATGTGATATATAAATAATGTTTTTTTTTGTTATTGTAATGTAAATTGTAATTATTATTGTAAAATAATATGGTTTTTAAATAAATTAGGTTATTAAGCCCCTTAAAATCTTAGAAACAACAAAAATAAAGAAAATACCAAGAAGACGTGAAAATTAAGGATTTTAAGTTTTCTGACTCTATGTAATTCCCGTTCCTTTCATTAAAAAAACGGCCGGAGCCGCGGGAATGAGCTAGTACACATAGGAACAGAAGTAGTTATAATCAAATCCAATGATCAATATCAATTACAGCCGCAAAGTTTTCATACACACGATTTCAGCATTGATTCTTGTTCAAACGAAATGATTTGTGTCAGATATCTACGGCTCCACGTGACAAAGCGGTATTTATTTATTTTATTTGTATTATTAAAGCAAAAATACAAAAAATACAAAATAATTTTTATTCTTTCTTATCCACTTCCCGACAAAATAGGCTTCCCTTCACAAATTCTTCAACAATTGCTCTTGAAAATACAACGCAGCTTTGTGAAACATTTCTTATTTCAGGAAAATTTAATCTCGCCATTACAGAATGCACCAAGCATGCTTTTACAGTAATTTTTAAATGCAGCCTAAGTTAAGAACTTCCGCTTCCGGTTTAAGCTTTTTAAGTTTTGCTATTTAGCTAAGGATTACGTTGTTTAACATTTTTGTTCAACGGACCTAAAGAAAAATAGAAAGTGAAATGTTTTTTTTAAGTATCCATGGTACTTAGAGTTATAGGAGTAATAATCGGTCTTTGCAATACGGCCTTTCACGTGTGGATACGCGGTTCGAATCTTACGAACCTTTTTTATCGGAGTTATGTGCGTATTAGGGATTATTTATCACTTTATCGGTGAAAGAACATATCCTGAGAAAAACCTGTACGTTGAGAGATTTACATAAAAATATTTCTAACATGGGTGTGGACTCTTGGCCACTGTGGTCGACTGTTACCTAAACCACCTTTTTAAATGAATTATCTAAGATCGTTGTGGACTCTTTGCAAGTATAGTCGACTATTACCTAAACCAGTTTTTTTAAAGTAACGTTAGGCTTTATACGTACAGTTATTTATTGACTGATATAACCAATATTATTATGGAGCTGGAAGATTTATCGATTGTATTGCATTCTGTTAACATAACACATTAGCATCAATATTATTGTCAATAATACTGAACGGGCATCTGTACAGTTAGTAACGTTCTTAGCTCATTTCATAGACCAGGATTAGGGATGGCAATCACAGATCTAATAATCGAAGAATCGTTGTTTAAGACCAAAAACGTTTTATACGATAGCATTTTAGGAAATGGCCAATTTGTACATTTGAATAACAAAATATTAGTTTAAGGGCAGTTTGTGTCACGTTTTTTTTTTCATCACCATTATAGCACGTGATAAAAAAAACAATCAATAGGTATAAGAATAAACAAAAATATATTAATTTTCTTCTGTTCCCATGTTTTTTACAAATTTTTTTTTCTTTAACCAATTCCCTGGACGGGGCTTAATTTCAAATAAATCGAAGATCGAATTTATGAAATTGACCTAGTCTTCGATATGTTTTATTCAAATCGATATAAAATCGAATTGTTTTGAAGAAAACTCCCATCCTTAACTTGAATTCGTTCATGAAATTCAAATTGTATTCGATTCCCGCTTGACATTTGACAGTTGACCTAGGCATTACATGATCACGATTATTCGAATATCGTTATATGTGAAAGGTGAATGCTGGCTTTAGAGCCAATTATTGTGTAAATGAAGTCCCTATTCAGTTTTATGGTATTGGAGTATGGGAGTATCATAACATGATCATAACTCAAGCGTGTTAAGATTTTCGTCTTAGGACTTTTATTCACGATATATCGCAAGGTAAAAGGGACGTAATGCGAAATTTGGAGATAAATTAAAAAAGTGTTTATATTTTGGATCGTTTCTTAAAAGGTGCGTCTATATTAGGTGTGGATTCAATTTTAACTCAATTTGCCAAAATTTTAAGTTCAGACCCTTTGGTTCTTAGTATTTGATACGTGCGAGGTAGTTAAACTAACATCCTAAGGTAGTTCACATACATGTGTGTAAAATCCACCAGTCAGCCTGATTTTTATTTCTTAGCTCAGGTCTGGTAGAAATGTGTTCGTTCAATTAAGCTGTTTATTTTAATACATGGAGGGATACGATATTTTTTTTCTGACTGAAATAGCAGAAGAGCATGCTGTGGTTGGGTATAACAGGCTTGTGTAATCGACTAAAAATTATAGCGAAATGCTATAATTTTTAGTCTGACTGCGCAAGTCTTTTGTTACAGTAGATGGATTTTAATGAAATAAACATACAATACTACATATTTCAAGGTATTTACTATGGAAATAATTTTAATCCTTGAAATTAAATTCAGGAGTTTTGATTTCACATGATTTCAAAGATAAAAACAAACAGCCAGACAGACTAAAATTAAAAAATCGAATGTATAGAAAATTCATATTTTGAGTCCTCCAAACATTTTTTTATATGCAATGTACAGACATGAATGTAAAGATAGAACCTTCCTTAATATGTATAGATAGATGTCATTCATAAGACTTTGTGACCCGTCAATGTTCAAACACGGCTCTTTCAAGTACAAAATTATTAGCAACTCCATGTGAAATAAACAGTTAGGTTTTATAATAATAGCTAATCGTCTCCAAGTTTTATGAAGAAACATTTAGAAAGTAAGAAATCATGATTTATAATAGGTTTTTTACGGCTTTAGAAACTAAATTGAGAAATAACCCTGAATTTTGTGAAATGTTTTTGTTATTCATCTGCAACGCGGGGTATAATTAGCGTGTTTATTTTTATAAAATGTTTAGACTTCAGCCCAGTATAGATAAAATGTAAAACCTGTCTAAAGTAATATTGTCTGAAACTAGGGTTGTCACATGATTCTTTGAATAAATTAATTGCATTTATGTAAAATAGGTAATTGCAAATTTTGTGAAATTAAAACACATTTGTTTTTCGCCAACTTACTAAAATATAGATTTATAGAAAGTTATATACTATGAAACGATTTTGGAAAATTGACACTTACTGAAGGATATAGTTGAAAATATAGTTTTTTTGTATCTTAATTCACGTTGATTATTCTATATGGCCTATTTTGGTATCACAATTAAGTGGCGTTTTAAAACGCTGAACATTGTTTTTAAAGTTAGATTTGCTACCTTTCATTTTAAAATCTAATTATGCACAACTGAATTATTTTTATTATATACCTAAAATTACAATTAACAATACTAATGTGATATTTTATCAAATCAGTGACTATACAGGTCTATTTAGATGTATTATTGTACGTATTGCATAGTTTTCAATAAAAACTAGAGCTAAAAATAATACTCAAATACCCGGAAGAGAAGATTCCCTTACTCCTGAAATGTAAAAGGTCCTGTAATACTATACTTCCCGACCGGCAACCTACGCAACTTGTCAATTGTTATCTGACCTTCGTAATCCTAGAACATTTAAACCTGTCTTTCCTATCCCATACCAGTTTGTAGTATAAAGCTTGCGATTGCTTAGTAGTATCAAGATGTTTAATGAGAAGACTTAGTGAATCGACTATACGCTCGTTACTTCGTCACGCTAATTATATTTGTCTCATACCAATTTTTAAGCCTTGGCTTGATTAGAGGTAACATCGAAATGTTAATGAGGAGGCTGGTCAAAGGGCCTCAAGCCCACAGCCCCACAAATATCCATGAAAGTACTTGGCTGTATCCGGCCTTCGAGTATACAATACGATTTTGTTACGATAAGTTGTTTTTTCTTGAAGAAGAAGTTTTAACAAAACTTTTCTCAGTCCAGTTCTAATCTAGTTCTAGTCTACTTCTAGTAGAGTTCTGGTCTAGCACTAATCTTGTTGTAGTTTATTTCTTCTTCTAGTCTAATTCTAGTCAAGTAGGAAGTGCTACCCAAACAAGTTATTCCAAACGATATTAGAATTGGTAGCTATAAAGAGCTTATTTAATACCTTCCCAGCTCTTAACAGCTTTAGTAAATACAAGTTGGGTGTCAATCAACCAATGCCCTACTTTACCTTATAGTTAGTACTAATTAATCCGACGCGTTAATTAGTATACTGCAAAGGCATTTGCACTTGTACTGTTAATCACGGTAGTAGACGTTACGGTTAAGATTATAGGGTTCAAGTTTCCAGACAGGTGTGGGACTAACTCAATAGTTAGTGGAGTTATGTTGAGGTATACGTAGTGTGACAATCCTTTTGGGTGAACGCGGGATAACCCCACTTTTTAGGTTAAATGGTGAGACATTTTTCCTGAAAGCGGGATTGTCCTGTTAGAAGTCGATTCCATTGTAGTTAGACCTCAGAGTCACCGCTACCATACCTATTTCTATCTTACGACGGCAGAGTGAAGTGCTATAATGCTAGGTAACAATGTCCTGCTTAGGAAAAGCTGTAATGACTCTTTACAGACATTAATTACAGGTCTTCAGTATTCATAACTTTAATAGATTATTATTTTTTATTATAAAGGTAAAGCATCAAAATTATACCAAATACATGCGATGGTATTCACGGCCACCATAGCCGATGGATATCTCTAATCAATCTCTAATCAATCCCAGATAGAATTGAAGTTCTGGGCATATATTCGTCAATATCGCTAAGGACTCCGTCGGACATTCTCGTATAAGTCTGTTTGTTTACACTAAAAATAAACAAATTTACCGCCGAAATCAAATCGGGAAAGATTTTATCGATAATGGACCATTAATATTATGTATACAGTTTTCCTCAAGTGTCCCGCTTTGATAGGAAAGGTATAGTCACCATAGTATAGTATACATATACATAGTAATACGCAAATCAAGATGTTCCTTGTGGCTTATTTGAATACGGAACTCGTTTGCAGATTACAATTAGACGAACGGTTTACGGTATAAATTTTGATATTCTCTCTCTTTCTCTCTATAACTTTTTGAGGTGATGCAATCCTAAAAGATCCTCAAGAAGAATCCTACAGGATTAAATTTGCTTCTTCTAGGTGCTGCTCTGGCTTGAACGGCATAAGTTTTTCTTTTTTCGAATGATGTCACCGTTTAATAATTACACTTTTGTCAAACCATTTTTTTTGGCTTAAAAAGTGGCGTGAAATGAGTGGTGTATGACCAACATTCCAATACGAGATCTTTCAATAGTCCTTAAGTATAATGATTTTTGTCTATATTGCATTAAGTCTATCTTGTTTGAAGTCGATTACGGGGTCTCTTTATAATTTTCTTTATTATCCAGTAAAAAATCTTTAGCTAGCTAGCTGGTGTGGCTATTTTCTAAAAGTTTTAGAAATTGATATTTACGTATTCAGTCAAAAAGTGTAACTTGTTTAAATGGAACTAATTTATTTTTGTTTTTAATGTGGATAATATCTAATAATAGTATTCAACAGACGTTTCTAAATAATATGTATCTAAATAAATTGGTAAAGTAAGTAAATTAAAATACATTTTTTTACTAACCGGTATTTTCGGGAGCGATCAAATCTATTGTTGTACTTAATCAAATCTCTCAAGCTCCAGCCGTCCACAACGATTTGTTAACAAAGACTGAATTGAGAAAATACACGCGCTTTGATACATTTTTGTGCATAGTTTAAAATCTCACGAACCGTTTGAAGTAAAAACGACAAAAAATTACGCGAACCAATCATCTTAAATCAACAATACATCAATGTCAGCAAATAAACATAAACAAATAATTACATAAATGTTTTTTTGCCGCAAATCCGCAACACAAGAAAGTAATATGAATAATTCACGTACCTCCAATACGCACATTCCTCGTAATATTTATTCAATGCACTTTATTCAGACAACACTAAGAGTAACACATTAAAACAAATAAATAAATGAATTAATGGAGTAGAAATACGGGGATGTACACATTGAAATAGTTTTGGTCACGCGCGGAATATCGAAAACTTTCGAAAATGGCGCAGCACGTCCGATCACAGAGAAGTGGTGGTTAGAACTGAATTATGTGCGGTTTGGATGCGCACGCGCAGCGCTGACAACTAATAGGGGTGCCTACTATTATTTATGGTAAATGATAAATCGATTTATTTGTTAGACAAATCGATCTTGAAATGTCGGGAAAGTTGGAAGAGATTAAACCATTTTCGTGGCCAAATTAAAATATTGAATAAAGCAATTTGTCTTATTGCATATTTAAGGAATAAGGTAAGATTTTTTTAATTTGACAAGCAATCATGTATAGAGGACTTTTTGACTAGGTATAGCAAATACATCAAATTGAAATTAAACAGTTGATAATATTCAACGTAGACCTACAACATTCCTGCTCTCAACAGCATTATGATCTCATTTATAATTATTACATATCATTAAAATTTATTTGAGGCTTTATGTTACAAGCTTTGCTTAGTTTTGGAAAGAGTCTTGCACAGCAGTGGGATTGCAAATCTGTTGCAACGATAAGTATCCAGTACCTCTGCGCACGCGTGCACGCAACGACGCAAAGCAAATATATTTTTTTTTGTAGCATAGCATGTAGCTACCGCCGTATCTGTCGTATCAATTATACGGGGCCACCAGCGTTTGTAAGCAAAAAATAATAAAAACTTCCCAAAATTTGACAGATAGATAATTATGATGATTTAATATTTAATTTCATTATATGCAATTTTCTTTTCTTTTGTGAGAAATCTTTACTCTTCCAAAGGGCCCACATACAATTTTTTATACGGGACCCCGCTACGCCACTGAGTCCAAGTGAAGGTAAGTGGCCTCTGTCATACCTGAAGTTAGCCATAGATGCGTTGCTATCCTGGAGGACTAATTTGATACGCATCGGTTAAGTATATGTCCCTTACTACCTTCAGATCAGAAATCAGCAATAAATAGCACTAATGTTATTGGGCAGAAATATTTTAAAATATTATATCTACCGATCAAATAAATATTATAGCCACGAAACCTCCTAACATAATATTATACAAAATTGTTTGCTTAGTTTCCAAAACTATTTGTACATCCTCTTGAAATATTATTGAAACATTATATTAATATTACATTTCAGAGTATAATGTAAATGTCAGAGCTTGGTATTCATAACATAGAGCTAATAATTGATAGAAGTGGCATGATAAATTGGTATGTGTGGTCGCAAATTTTTCAAATAAACAACTTTTTTTCCCCGGTTATATAGGCTATCTAATCTTTAAAATTATCGCCTGTAAATAGGAAAAAGGGGGAGGGAGAGGTACAACTTTTTGATGTGAAACATCTATAAGCGCAGGTTAACCGGATCCTGATCCTGATGAAACCTGGCGATGCTTGCAATTATTATATTTTAGCACCATCTCTTGTATTGTCAGAACTATTAAGTACAATACAGTTCGAACTAATTAAGTGGGTTGCGGTGTTAGTTCGACTTAGTGAGGGGTATTGTTCGTAGGTGGCGTATTTACATAATGCTTTTTATTTCCTGCCGCAATCTTGTCTTTCATGCATATTACATACATATTAAAATGTTGCCTAAGTTATAGTAGCCAGCCGGCCAGACCATCGTCGAATATATTTTTTAATTAGAGTAAATTTGCATGATTATGCAATTCACCTGAAGACTATTTGTAACCAAACCGATTACCGAGACAAGATGACCGTCTCATTGTAAGAGCACAATCTTTCAACAAAAGTGAACTGCTTCACCCTAAAAATAAATGTGGCGATGCTAGATCTCCGGTCGAACCGTACTCGCTTTACCACCTGGCTTATACTAAAATGTTACACCAAATCTACTTATTATAAATTCTCTATTTACAGCAGATACGCGAATACCACAACATATTCGCAGATGCCACTAACATACATACATAATGTGTAATATACTAACTTCTACCGACATGTTCTTTACCTTAGGATCGTTAGTTTCTTACAGACGAAACATGACATTGTACTGTGTTCCAGATGCAGTGGCCTTAGTACGAGTTTATTATGTCGTTCCGTACCCAAAGGTAAAAACGAACCCCTATTCCTAAGAATCCGCTTCGAAATTTCTCAAACCGTTATTAAAAAGACGAAACATTTACGATTGTCATTTGTCTAGCAAAAAATCCCTTTTAATACGCTAAAAAAACGCTCGTTTCTGTATCGTGATATTGGAAACACAAAGACGAATACCCAGACCCAGAACAGAATCTAAATTAATTTAGTGACTCCCTAACCGGGGATCGGAACCATGCACTGCATGTCGAATTGGCATAGTGACCACTGCGTCACGTGTGTCTTCAAAATTCGCTAGTCTAAGTCTTAAATTTGGAGTACTTTCAAGTATTTAATTCTCTGGAAAATTTTCACTCGACTGCGTTAAAAGGACGGTAATGTTTTTCGAGCGTATGTTTGTATGTCTGTATGTATGTATGTATGTTTGTATGTTTGTTTGTTTCTATGGCCATTTGTTTGTAACGTATGACATATCATTAGAATTTTCTCTGTTTGTAAAGTGACATAGGCTATATAATTTTAAAAAATGAAGCCTAGAAGTAGAGGAAAAAGGGGATGAAGGACGATTTTTTTTAACTATTGCGACAATATGGGTAACAAATGAAAGTTAGTACATATATATATAATTATTGTAATACATTTTATTGGCTATTTTGACAAAAAATCATATGAGCGTTAAATTAAATATATACCATTATGAACAAAAAAATATTTTTAACCAGTCGGGCTTTTTCTTTTAATGTTTTTAACGATATTACTAGTAAACACGCCATCTCGTGGAATATATTGCAGACATATGTGTCATGTACAGTACGATCGGTATGCCCTGTTATCAGGTTAAATTATAGATTCTCGAGATGATTGGCGGCCTGGACAGCTCATTATTGACAAACGTGTGGTTAACCCATTACAATAATCTAATCTTACGGTTACATTTGAGCTAAACTGTACAAGATTCGTTAAGAATGCGGTTACAGAGGTAAAATACATTAAGACACTATTTTTTTAAAGTTATTTTAAGTTCTCAATATGGGAAGTTGTGTAGAAGTCTTTCTGGTTCGACTAAGAAGCGTACTGTGCTAGGTTCGAGAGTTGCACCGAAAAAAAGGTGGTAGAACCAGTGCAGTTCGATCGGGGAGGTACCACCGCCACTTTCCATGGAAAGGTGGTTGCCAGCTCACTTATATGTATGGCGACCATTATATTCCTCGAGAGTGGCAACGCATCTATATTAACTTTAGAATACTCTATACCGTGTAGTAGAGCCCCATGCAGGAGGAGCCGCGAGCGAAAGTTATTATTTTATGTCAGCAGATAAGTGTCAATATAAAAATCTTTGAAAACAACGAGCAGTAAATCGCTCACTGGCTTCGTCGTATTTCTTAACGAGTCTCGTTGTCAATAAAACTTGCTTTAGTACTAGTCTTGCTTGTCAATAAATGTTAACTTAATGTCAATGCAATTTCCTAGTAATCATGTTTGTGGTTCGTTCTATATACGCTATATATCTATATCCGCTGAAACTTAAATGTTTTATGGTATCTAAAACTGCTTTATTTTAGTAAAAAAATTTGCTTGGAAATCAGTTCTATGGATACCAAAATTAAAACTTTGCGGTATTCCTAGCAAACTTTGCTATCTTTTAGTAAAAAACTACTTCGAAATTAGATCTATAGTTAATTCTTTGCGATATTCCTAGCAAAGTTTGCTTCTTCTTTTTCTTCTTCCTTCCCTTTTCCCTTTATTCGGGGTCGGGTCTCCTTATCAATTTGCGCCAGGCCGCT
>DWNE01010311.1:0-10414 GCA_018249875.1 Cecropterus toxeus
ACCAATTCGCACTTGGCCAGCGCGGTGGACTATGGCCTAAAACTCTCTCATTCTGAGAGAAGACCCGTGCCCAGCAGGTTGACGATGATTAGGTGATGGTACCTAGGAAGTCGTGTCTAAACGAAGCTTCGGCCACCTTCGGACAAAAAAACCACCATCGGCGAAGCCTTCAGTTTCGGCCAAAATGGGCCAAAGTTTTAGCCGATGCTGATGGTTCTAGCAAGCCAAAATTTATCAAACTGTAAGAAATACTCGATACCGCGTTGGTGAACATGACACGGTGAAGCGCCAAGGTTAAGCAAAAACTCATTTGCAGGCTTGCGTCGGCAGTTGTCAATAAAGTTCACATTACAACTGTTTTAAAATGTAGCAAACTAAGTAATCAGCTCTAGAAGTTATGTATATCTAATCAACATTAATGATTATCTATAAAAATTCAAATAAAATTTATAAAAAATCACATAGCTAATTTATAAGTAAGTTTCTTATGATTTTTAAAGCTTCAGCTTCGGCCAGAACTCGATCTTTGGTCGGACATTATTCCCAAACCAATAAGGATTCTACTATCATCAAATGCTTCACGATTTAACGAAAGGAAAATAGGCTCCTGTGTAGTAAATATAGATATACACGGGATTATATTTAACTCATAAATTTCTTCTGTTATCCACACAAAAACTTTTCACTCTTAAAGAATTGACCCAAATTTTTCAAGATTACTTAGTTACCTACTATTTTGTGGGCAATAACGGTAAAGTAACAAAGCAATTTGTTTACAATTACAAAACGTAATCAATTAATTTAAAATCACATCACCGCTACAAAATTGTATTCCGCTACCAAATTGAGCAAGCGTGTTTGACTATTTTAAACTGGCCTCAATACGTGGACGGCAACGCATGGACGCAAATAATAATGCTCTGCCTAAAATTATCGCAATATCGCCAACACACCGTTTTGTTATATCTATTAGCAACGCGATTAATAACATGCATAAACAAAGAGAGTTCAGTGAATTTCCATACGTGTATCTTGGTAACCATTTAATTTCTGGGTTAAATTAAATCATTTTTCTCACCATAATTTTAATTAGATCTACGGCTGAATAGCTTTTTCAGCGCTTAAAAACACAATGATTACTTGATTACATGAGTTTATACGTATTATTACTTTTAAACATACTGTTATTTAGTACAAAAATATTTCTGTCGAGATAAAATCTTGTCATGCTTTCTTTGTGACGTAGTTACTGCTACTGCTCAACAGATGGCGTTAGATGTATCTGGCTGTAGCCGCGCCCAGTTTAGCGTAATCACTGGTTAATGGTGTGTTCATGTCTATTTAACTCGGAGCGAGTTAGTAATTTGAATTGGTCTATTGCTTTAGTTCATAGAGGCTGATTGGGATACGCGTAATAATGTAAATGATTATATTAAGTATAGTTTGCATTTAATAGCAAGCAATAAAAATGTTTTAATTGTTAAACATTTATTCGTTTATGGCATTAAGTGGAAACTATTACGGATAATAGTATAACTGTACAAGTAGATTATGTATTCATAGTGTAATAGTTTCTAGAGTTTTGCTTATGGCGATTGGAACAACTACATATTAAGTAATCCGAAATATATTAGTTTGTACTAACTGTAATAATAAACAGGTTACCCTTTCCAAAGCTTAAATAATATAATCGAATGCTTCTAGAATAATTTATACTTGTTTATCAAAACAATCGTACTAAAATCTGTGACCTTGCGGCCGAATAAATGATTATTCGTTTTTTACAAAAAATATCATCCATTAACAAACAATTTATTCCTTAGAGGGCGAATAAAGATTTATGCAACATCAGAAATTCCAAGAATGATCTTGTGGGATTCAGATCTATATTCGTGGCACTATTAATCAAAACCTTTGTAACATTACCGTTGAAAAATTGGTTTAAATTTTAGAGCAAGGTTAAACGAAGTTCAAATTTTAGCTTTACTGGCTTTTGCACGCGATTTCTTACTCGCATTACAATACAAATATTTAATCATTATGCGTGGAATATCAAAAAGTATGTTCTTAGTAAGTCCAAATTACTTAGTTCTGTCTTAATTAGTTTAAGCTCTGCGATGATTAGTCAAAAATGAGTCTTCTTTCGCTTTTATACACCTAGATTTAAATATAACATTTTAATTTATTATTAATGATAATGCTTTCAATATAACATTTAAAACACTTTCATTCCAGGATTACATTTGTTTACAATCAAAATTATACTTTCTCCAACATTATTCCAAACAGATAAATTAGATTGCCACTAAAAAAATGTCTTTCTATATACATATATTAAGTATTCAGTTTATTAATTATTTTAATGAAAGTTATTATTAGCAAGTACTTGACAAGATCAGTCATCAAATTCATCAATCATGACATAAAAATATAAAGTTACCCATTTCTTTGTAACAGTAATGTCGACTGCATTCTAAAAAGATAACCCCATAGATAATAGCTTCACGCTGCACGCACGAAATATAAATGCCCTCTACGCTTGAAGAAAACCGTCACCATATTTCATGGTCGCTACTCGCTATACACTGGTCCATCTACACGCTTCTACGTGAAATACACCCACAAAAATCTACTCTGAGTCCGTCACTGAAGGTTCAAAGTAAAAATCGACCCACTCAGGTCCCTTTCAACTCAGGTAATAATAAAATAAGAGATTACATCTTCGCCTAAGCAACAATAGGGCTCCCACTTATTTTATTAGGGTCGCCCCTTTATGCCAAAGTAAATTATACCCCGAACAACGGAGGGTGTAATTTGGCGTGGCAATTTGCGAGATTTGATTACAACTAAGTTGAGTTGTGATAGGTAATCGTTTGTTTTAAACGTTTAGCGCGAAAGGCGATGTATTACAACCATGACATGCATCCGTAAGCGAGAATTACAAATATTAATTGAGGGGAAATGTTATGGTTTTTTGATGAGAATTATGTATAGGCGCAGGTTAACCTGATTGTTGGCGTGGCGATGCTTGGCTTTATTTATTTTAGCGCCATCTGTTATACATTTTCGAAGTATTAAGTATCGAACAAAGCTAAGCGGGCTGCGGTGTTATTTCGACTTAGTGCGGCGTACTGTTCGTAGATAGCTTTTGCATTATGCTATATATTTAATTCCTATCGCAATCTTGTCTTTTATGCTTATTACTTGTACGATCACGATGTCTCACATCTGCCAGGCGTCACGTGACGGATATTTTTCTTGTTTGTTTTTCTACTTAATTTAATTAATTCTTACTGACAAAGTACAGTTTATCTGAGCACTTAGTACGAATTATTACGTTACTTCAAAACAATAATTGTTCACGTTTTCCGATAAAGTTGCAATATAAATGTACGTACATCATGATGATGACGCCATTCATAATTTCGTTTACGGTCAGACCTTGCAACGTGTAGAAGAAAAAATCTGACCAAGTGCGAGTCGAAGGAAGGAACGAAGGGTTTCATTCCATTTCAATTCCATTTGATTCCAAAAATCACGTTTGTTGTTTGGGAGCCCCCCCTTTTTGTCATTTATTTTATATTGTTATAGCGGCAACAGAAATACATCATTTTTTGAAAATTTTAAATGTTTAGCTATCACGAGATTTATGAGACGAACAGACGGCCAGATGATCAGACGTACAACGGAGTCTTAGTAGTAGGGTTCCGTTTTTACCCCTTGGGTACGGGACCCTAAAAATAATTGATTCGAAGTTCATAATTTACCTAGTATGCTACACGGATTAAGAAAGATTTTTTTGTTCAATTAAAGTCTACAGAGTTAATAAATAATGCTTATAATAAAGCTTAGCTTTTTAAACCCGGAGCAATCCTTATGGATTTCCTCTCGTCTGAGGAGCATAAGGGGAATGTCGGACTCTTATCGACTGAAACACCGTGGCATACATTTAGATGCTTTAGAAATTCAGACTTCAGACTTACTTGGGAACATATTTCCGCAACGCCAAACTCTCTTCTTACATAAAAACAGTTTTAACCGTCGTACTATTGTGTTCTGAAGAATGTGGTAAGAGAGACATCCTTATCCGAGACATTTCTACTTAGTCCTCGGAGGTAGCAACGCGTCCCTTGGCAACCTCAGGACTCAAATCTTATCTTGAGGTGATTAAAGATATCTATGGGTGACAGAGACCCCTTACTATCATTTGGGCTGCTATATCGTTTGTTACTTTTATGTAATATATTGTTAGAGGACTGAAGAATAAAAATCAAGAGAGAGTATATAAGGCGAACAGTATCTTGTCAAGACACAACCGTCTAAGGGGAAACTCTGCCCGAATACTCTCTGATTAATTATAAATTTTTATTTGTGCAGTAATACAAATAATCGTTATTTTAATTCATACGTTTTATAAATTGTTAAGATACTCGCTTAATAAATGTAATCGTGCCTGTGTCTTCTTTTTTTTGTAAAATCTTCAACTTATTTCTAAAAATATAAAAATTGTGGCGCCGAGACGTGGTCTCTTATAGTGAGCCTCATACACAAGCTCAAAGTCGCACAGCGAGCTATAGAGAGACATGCTTGGTATTTCCTTACGCGACAGAATTCGCAATGATGAAATCTTGAGGAGAACAAAAGTTACCGACATAGCTCTCAGAATTGGTAAGCTGAAGCGGCAATGGGCACTTGGGCAGGCCACATGGTTCTTGGGACATACAACCGATAGAGTCATCGAATGGAGACCACGTCTGGGCAAAAGAAGTATAGGCCGCCCCCCGACCAGGTGGACTAATGATCTGAAGAAGACGGCGGGCTACCGCTGGATTAAGATGGCGCAGAACCATTCAGATTAGGGGGCCTACGTCCGGCAGTGGACTTTCAATGGCTGATGGTTAAAAATATTTCAATTGTAAGTTGTGCATTAAATGACACGGGTATAGTACAGTATGTAGTACTGTAGATAATACGAGCTATAGCAATCAAACGGAGTGGTTTTATTAAAACACGGTCTACATTTTGATTTCGACATATTTGTAATATTAATTAAGTGCCCAAAGGCCTAATATTAATACAAAAATTGCTGGTGAATTGGAATTAATATCGTACAGAAGTAGTTTATTTGCAAATGACATCGCAATTCTATATGAAGTTTGAAAATGAGGGAAACCTTTTATTAAACATTACTAAATACATCAAGGGCGTGCTATGTAGTAACTAGATTAGAATAAATTAATGATATTTGTATAAATTGGAGGCTTTGATGTACTATGTACGTAAGACACCAAAATATATTTAAATTATTTTATTGCTTTTTTGTGCCATTGAAGTCGGTTTCTATTTTTTGTTAACTAGTTTTTCATCACTAGAAGGAATATTGTAAAGTCTATTTAACATTCTTTTGTATTTTCAAACGAAAGTCTATATTGAGGGGATACCAATAGAATCAAACAAAATGGTAAATGACTATTTTTAAGTTTGATTCTTCGTCTTTGTGTACTGTATTTCTGTTTATCCATGATACTCCTATACCAATTTGGCTTTAGTAGTAGAATCTAAATTATTTTTGAGTACTTGTAGTTCTGTACCTTTTTGAAATTGTATTTTTGGTTGACAAGTACTGTTCCCGTCGATCTTTCCAAATGCGAAATTAAAATGGAGATCTGCATGCATTTCTGCACGCTATTTCGCTAATTGGATTAGCACTAATTTCGTATAGTGGTAAGTTGGTAACATCATTACAAAGACTGTTTATAGTCGGTACAGTGTATTTATCATGAATATGTTACCGGTAGAAAACTTTTAGTTCTATTCAGGAGGTATGATAAGATTTATTCCCTTATGCTGCGCTATTACTGCTTTTCTCGGTTTTTAAGGAAGGTTATGAAGTTCAAGCAGTCAAGAATGATTTTTTTCTCGAGCGGGAAACATTCATTAGGTACCTGACGTCATGGTAGCAACTGCAGGTTATGTGGAATTTCTATCGCATTAAAACACTTTGGTGCTGCGAAGAGGATCCCGTATCTCCAAAGAAACGCTACCGGAGTCCTCTGAGCGCGTTGCCTCATCAGGCTCCACCCAAGTGAACGTCTGGGCCCACGACATTGTCTGGTCTTTACGACGGTATGCGACTACACATACCGCCGTCCTTCCCTGGGTTTCCAGGCTGGACGGTTCGAGCTCCCACTCTTGCCGCACACAACCCCTAAAGCTCCTTTTAGTCGCTTCTTACGATAAACAGGTGATACCGTAGCTCTATTCTTATCCCAGAACTACAAGGACCTCATCGCACAGCCAAACACTGCTATGTACTTTAGGCCAAAACTTGTAGTGGCGCTGCATGTATAAAACAATTTAAATTATATTTCCCACTCAATATTATTCCTTGGAAAGGCTGGGTATTTTGAAATACGTTTTAAACGCAAGGCACCCGGCGCACTCGTATTCCACGCATGTCGCATTGTTGATTTGCCCACTTTCAAACACCCCTATACCATTTTTTAAACGGTTATTCAAAATGCTGAAATAACGCACTCCCCGGAACTATAAATAGGTTTTCATTTTAAAATGTTTGCGTTTTTTCTGTGTTGGCTATTCACGACAATAAACTCTTAGGATTTTTAATGAAAAAATAATGGTGGTTATTAAAAAAGTTATGGATGAAGGCGTATTGCATCGTAAATGTTCAACACTTTCCATGTGCGTTTCATAGATGTTCTAATAAAAAAAGTGTTTGTGTACTTATGTCGACGCGTTAGAAGTTATAATTCTTAGGCATAAACGAAATAAAAATCTTTTTCAAAAATTTTATCTTTCCCCTTATTCTACGTTTAAAAAAAATTAATTGAAAGTTTTATTATAACGCATTATCTAGTTTATTTAAATATCACAATTTTTTTCCACATAATAAAGGAAATGGACATTTTTTATTTATTATAAATATATAATAAATAAAACTAAAACTTCAGAGAGTCGGTTTTAAGTGACATCGTAAAAATTTATTCCCATCGTTTTTCCCTAAAGCGCCAAAAGAAGTATAACTTCAAAAATTGAGAGTTTCTGGTTTTTATAAGGTGTTAGGAAGAGTATGCTTCGTCCGGAGAGGAAATGAGTATGCTGTGTTAATCAAGGTATCTGTGTGCCAAATTTCAGCGAAATCCGACCAGTACTTTTGCTTGAACGAGTAGCAAACAAACATACAAGCACAAAGTTTCGTATTTGTGATATTTGTAAGAGTTACGTTGTTTTATTACATATAAGACTGTTTAAATAATCACTGACGACGTGTTCTTAAGGTACTTGGTTGGAGACCGGCAAAGCATAGGTCATAATTAATTTAACTAATGACTTGAAGAACAAAGAAGAAAACCGGAATTTAGCACTCACAAGACACAAGACCTCTCCACTGTTTTTTTGTGCATATAACTATACCGAAATGTACAGGAACCAAAGATTTAATGGTGAAATTATTTGATACATTGTCATTTACACTTTAAAGGCTGACGACATATCAATCAAGAAAATACCAATCCACTGTAAGCAAGTCACACTTAATCAACACTAATTTGTAGGATTGTAAAGTATACAACCTCGCTTCAACGGAATAGACTTTTCATAAAACGTGGCTCTACATAGCATCATGTAGAGCAGACTAGTTGACCAACTAGTCCACAAACCGGAACATTTGCGAAGGAATTGTCGGGAATTTCGCACGGAATAAAATATGCTATCGCTACTGGCTTTGTATTTGAATTTCCGAGATACTCCATGATACTAATGTTTTCATTTACTAATTGATAGTTATTAATACTTCACGTTGGGTGATTTTCTTTAGTTTTTGCAAATAACGAGATATGTATGCATTGTTTGTTGTGTAATTAATTAGATGAAATGAATGCGGGTATTAGTCGAGAATCTTCTTTACAGCTTTCTACTAGAAAATTGGAGCTAGAGAGAATTAGTTTCTGTTTTGAAAGTATAAAACCATGAAGTTTTGTACTTTTGTTTTGACTTGTTGTTTTGACTGCTGTGTTTCTAAAGGGTGTACTACTGTGATCTCTTTCTGTGATGAATTTCTCATATACTCATTGCCTCATACTATATACATATGTAGCTTTCTTAAGAAGTAGGGTACTACTAGGGTGGCGATCGGCAGAAAATAAAAGGTCTGGTAGTCATTGAAAAGGCTTCTCACCTTATGCTAGAAGGGATGGTCTCCCTACCCTTTACCCTATCTCCATATTGTCATCACATGCCCACAAAACCTAACTTTTTAATATATTAATAAAAGTAACAAAGGGTTCATTTGTCGTATAAAAAGAGACAAAACCTTCTAAATATTCAACCTTATCAAATAATAATCTGATGTCATAGAACCGTTAGCATAGCCTTCAAATACCAAAAAAAAAATATCATCAAACGTGAAATTACTGTGATGCTTTAGATAATAATCAAAGTGACAATACACACACGTTCTACCGTCTATCTGAATGCGCAAAAAAAACAAACTTTCTTAAATTAAGAAGGCTACTATTCTGGGACCTCTGGGTCTAAAGTGAGACAGTAGAATACGACACTACACCACTGTACTACAAAACACGTTTTGCATAAGACGATCGATTTGATCACAATCTATGCGGCAAAAGGTGAGCCACTCGGTTGGAATTAATCAAATATTTACGAAATTGGTGTTCAACGTAATGTTTCCGTGTATTATAATGTTCTATGTATATTACGTTAGACGGTAAAATGAGACAAATGTATTCAATAAATAATTATACACAATTAAATAAATAAAAAATAATTTATATAATATATATATAAAATAATTCGTGCGTATGTATGTATGTATGTATGTTTATTTGTATATATGTCCATACGTCCTTTGGCACGCGCAACAGCCCAAACGGCGGGTGAATTGTGATGTATGACATATTATTAGAATCTTCTCAGTTTGTAGAGTGACATAGGCTATATAATTTTAAAAAATAAAAATAGAGGTAAAAGGGGGTGAGGGACAATTTTTTTTACTATTACGACAATATGAGTATCAAATGAAAGCTAGTAAATCGACCAATCTAAAAATATATATGACTATTTCGACATACACTCAAATAAACGTTAATTTAAATATATATCGTTATGAACAAAAAATAGATTTAAGCAGTTGTTTTTTTAGTTTTTAACGTTTTTACGTAACGTTTTAGTGTAAGATGTTGCTTACGGATGACCATGGGCAGTAATTACAATCAGGTGGACTGCATGCTCGTTAGCTACTTCAATGTGACAAAAAGTAAAGTTTTCCATATAAATTGTAACCTATAGTAGCCTACGTCGACGGTAACGGAGGCAAAAGCCAGTCTAAATAATAAATTGATAATGCGTTGAATCGACAACGATGGAAACTGCTTACCAAGTCCAATAACTCGAGGTCAATGTCTCATGTCACATATTTCCACATATGTTAACATCAGCGCTTTTCAGGATAACAATTGCATGAACGATTCGATTATTCTAGATTAGCGATGTGCTGGATCTTTAAAATAATAGATCCGTGGATCCGCATTCGTATCCGTATGATATGAATACGGATCATTGTTGTCTAGATCCGCGGATACGGATACAAATAAAGATCGTTGGTGTATAGATCCGCAGATACGGATATGAATGCGGATACTCGGATACGGATCTCAATTTTTTACAAATTTACTTACTGGATGCGCGAACCTTGAAGGGACAGTTACTGTATTGAAATGTTCATCACGTTTTCTCAAAACAGTCATTATTATTAATTTATGTTTTTATTTATCGTTGCAAAGTACACTGTCATTAGATGTAGTAACATATAATAATGTTAAGATATTTGTCTTTTGCAATAAAAATAGCAAAATATGTGATATTAGTAAACAATATGGAGTTTTAAAATAGTTCATTGTTACCTAATCGCCTATGTAGATTTAGAGTTTTGTATATGTATTTAATTAAATTATAAATAATTGGAGATTAATCATAGTTGTAAAAAATCCGTTTGAATCCTCAAAAAAGTAACGGATAAGGATACAGATCTATTTCATGCCTCGGATACCCCTGTTTACGAATACAGATCCGCCACATCACTATTCTAGAAACGAGTCAATCGATGCGGTCCAGATAGAGTTTGCAAGTCCGATGAGAGGTTAGTACATAAGGTCAATGTCTGCTGTAATGTGACATACATTCGGTGGAAGAAGTTTTGTTGCGGTTTGCAAAAATAATTTGCTTGCTGGGATGTTATTATAATGTCCCGCTCCCGCGGGAGCGCCAAGTTATGTGAAATTTCTACTGCGCTTACCCCCCCCCCCCCCCCCCCCCCCCCCCCCCCCCCCCCCCCCAGCCCCCCCCCCCCCCCCACCCCCCCCCACCCCACCCCCCC
>DWNE01010312.1:0-10414 GCA_018249875.1 Cecropterus toxeus
TTCAAACGCATTCTCTCTTCCTTTGATTCATAGTTGGCAAATACCTCGTGGTTATTTTCAATTTATATATTTATCAAAATAAATTTACTTATTGTTATGTTATGTCTTAAAATTATAATACTTTACAAATTACCAGTTTGCAGATAGTTATTATTTTCCATGACTTATTTAATTTAATTTTATATTAATGTATTAATTGTACCAATTTAACTTAACATTAATTTTATCGATTGTATTTCAATTTATTAGGGTAAGATGTGCTTCCTTATAAGTGTCAATTTCACTTTAGAATTAGGTAAAATATACCTCATTATGTTTTACGTTAGGTTGCCATATATATAAATAAATAAATAGCCTATTTTTATCAGATTAAAGTAGCAAACGAGGATGAAGGTTCTGTGATGGTAAGTGGTCATTGCCGTCCTGTAAGCAACATCACAAAGAACAGGCGTTCTATCTGAAGTCCATCACAGAAGCAGCTCTCGAGGTCTAAAATGGTCACCTCATATATAAGTGAGCCGACAACCACTTCCAACAAAAGGCAAGAACTGCTTCACGCTAGAAATACTCGTAGATGTGGGGGTGATACCTCTCTGGTCAATCTCATTGATTCTACCACCTGGTGAATCGAATTCTCTCGATACGGAGGTAAACTTATAAAATATGCAGCGGGTCACTTTAATGTTGCTCGAATCGTTGAGAGATTGCTTCCCCTGAGGACGGAACATCCCTATTGACTTTGTGACATATGACTACAGTAAATTCTTTGCGAGGATTAATTTATGACATATTTAATCTTTGCAAATGTCAATTAAGAATCCATTGATTTTTCTTGATGAAAAACAATTTGGTGTTGGTAGATCCTTGTGTAGACTTCTTATTTTTTGTTAATATGAAGTAGCAAACGAGCAAGCAGCCCACCTGATGGTAAGTGGTTACTGTCGCCCACGGAGGTTTGTAAGCAACTTCATATAGAACAAGGGTTCTATATGAAGTCGACCACAGATGCGTTGCTTCTTCCGAGGACTGAGATGGTCGCCTCATATAAAAGCAACCACACTCTTCCACCGCAACGCAAGAACTGCTTCACGCTAGAAATAGGTGTGGCTGTGGTACTTCCCCGGTCGAACTACGTTGGTTCTTTTTTTTCTACGTTGGTTCTACTACCTCTACTTCTGGCACTACCGCTTTAATCTATTAATATATAAATAAAACGCTATTTCCCTTTGTCATAGCGTCACGCGAGAACGCCTTGACTTCGCAAATTATGTTTTAGTTTGCGTTTGTTACAGTAAGGAGGAGGTTCTTAAAAGAAAAGAAATAGGAAAGTTGCGCGAGAAATTTAAAATAGCAATGAAACACAACCTTATGGCGTTTGATATAACTGTTAATCTTACCAATTCTTATTCAAAATTCATGGTTAAGACAAGAAAAAGTCTGTTGGGTCAGCTAATAAACTATTTCTGTTCTGATTTAAAGTGTAAAACTTTTCTAAGGCGTTTCAACTCGATGGTGGTGTTCTAAAACTTCTTTTGAGTATCGACGGATAGTCTGTTTGTGCCGTTTATCCTGAGATAGACTGCATATTTATTTGCTGCGATCATGTAGAAAACAATAAGCTCTAAGTACTAAAACAGTTAAATCATTAGGCCGCTATCCAAATACTAGGCCTTTTCAACAACTTTTAAAAATTAAAGTCATGTAAGTTTACTTTTATAGAAAAAGCCCTCAAACCGGATGCGATGAAAGTTCGCAGCTGGTTTTTAATTAAATTTTATACAGATTCATTATTTTAAAAACTAGTTTTCCAGGGCGAACACTTTTCATCAGGTTTTACACTGGAAATAATTAAAAGTAAAGTTATTGACGTGTTAGAAAGTTCGTAACAACGCCGTATTAAGAAACAATTAAGACTTTATGTTGTATTATTAAAAATACCGTTGCAATATTTAAAATTTAAGTTTACTTTCACATAATATTGCTATTCATTAATAACAGTAAATAGGAAATAAAGGAACAATTGTAAATATAACAGTTATAATAAGCGAAAAACAAAATTATTTCAATGTTAAATTTGTCAGAAAACTTTCCAAAATATTTTAAGAAATAAAGTATGCCACCAAGCATTGTAAACTTCCTATTTCGGATCAGACAGAAGCACTGTAAGACGCGGACTTTACTTCTTTCTTTCGTTTAGAAGGTACAGAAACAACACGGAACAAATTATTAAAAGAAGACGTATTATACGCCCATTTTTTATTAGCAACCGTTCTTTGTCCGCGCATAACGTCGCTTCTGTCTATCCTCTGCGTAAGAAACTAGGTCAAATGTACTCAACAATATTAAAAGATAAGAAATATTTCGATCGATTCAAATGTTGACGTGATTGAAAATTTGTTGATTAATTTCACTGTGACATTCTAATTAATTCTTCATTCAAAAGTTATAAGGGATTTGAAAGTACGATGAAACTGGTCTTCGGAAAAGCGATTTTTGATATAATGTAGTTTTAATAAAATAATAAAAACACGAAGAACAATGTGTCAAGCTTTCTGTTTTTGAGTCGGCAATCGAATTCTTCGCCTTTGAAAATACTTGTTTTTTCTCTGTTCTTAAAGAGCTCAACGTCATAGAGTTCCGCGGATACTTTAGTAGAAAGTTCTGTTATGAAAGGTATTAGCGAAAACTTCGCAATAAATGACTATTCCTGGCTTATTTACAAAATCAAAGAGCAAAGTAAATATACTAATTCAGTAATTCGGTTTTGCGCATCGTCAACAGCTGGTTTGGCGGAGATAGCACATGTTTATTAAGCATACAATATCTGCATATGCATTAAGCACGCAATTTGATTTAGAGATACAGATTAGCATATTGAATGTGACGTATTATTTATATAAGCATGTGACTGATTGGGAGATTACCAAGCCTATTTACTATTTCGATTTTGGTTATGTGACTTGGCTAGAACTGTTTCATGTACTGCTAGGGATGGGATTCTTTTCTCAACGGGGTAAAGCTTAAAATAGTTAATAGTTAACGTGATTAAATAAAAACACAAAAATAATATACACGAGGAATAGATAACCTCTTTCCTTTGAGAAGGTATTTGAAAACTGGAAATAATAGTTAAATTTAAATGAATAATATTAAAATATATTTAACCAAGACGAAAAGAATTTGTACTTCTTTTCATACCAGAATCAAAGGTACTCGTACATAAATAAAATATCGAGATTCTTATTATAATCCGTATGAAAGTAAACCAAGTTCGTATACAAACAGGCAATACACTTTTATCTCTTGATGTCTCAATAAATTCGTCCTTCGAACGGTTTATCGTTCGAGTTCTCGTACATATCGTTACCAGAATAGGACCATAACTGAACAGAAACCGATTTTTCTGTACTTTATTTTATGGCTAGGTATCATTCTTGGAAATATTAATATGAGCCATGTTTTTAGAGTCGTAGTCAAATGGCAAACGGAACAGTTTTATTTGTGCAATTTTGTCTGTCAAAGTTATTTTATATGGAATTGGTATGTTGAAAAGCTGAAAGTTGATAGATGTAGGCACTTATGTAGGTTTGTGCTTAAATAAGTAATTTTATTTCATAGTCAGATGTATCCCGTTTATATCCGTGTTTAATAAATATCATGGTACGATTTCATATGAGGCGACCATCTTAGTCCTCGGGAGTCTGTGATTGATTTCAGATAGAACTCCTGTTCTATATGAAGTTGGTTACAAATGCCCATGGTCCATGTCTGACTTGGTGTTCGTTGCAGTCGGATTGGGTTCGTGCTCTGGTTGTGTACTCGGACTGACATGATGGCGGTTTCAATACCTCGATGTGCCTTTTTTATATCCATCGGAACACAACCGGCTTCCTCCTAGCGCCATGCCTCTTTCGTGTTCTTCCCCGGTAAGCATTTAGTTCACCACACCTTCTGGTGTTTCCGACGGCATGCGATCATATATGCCGTCGTCCTTCCAAGCGTCGCTTGTTGGTTGGTTAGAACTCCTACTCTTGCCGCCCGCAACCCCGGAAACCCTCTTAATCGCCTTTTACGACAGGCAGGAGATACCACAACACTATTCGAGTCCCGGAACCACCGGGACACATCTCGATGTACCTACAGTCGATCTGGTGAATTCAGTCGCTGAAGGGGTTCCAACACAGCTCGGTACACGAGACAACACTATATGAGCTCAATCAAACATGATAAAAGTCATACATTACATCAATGCCTACTGTTTAATATACGGAAAATGTATTTAAACTCATTCTGAATGGGCAATGCGATCAAATAATAGCTGTGTTTGATTTTCTGTTCACTATTTGCACGCTACATTTAAACATGCAATAATTAATTAATACCAAACAAACTAAAATACAGTATTTTTGATCGCATAATTAAAATACTATGAATGCTTTTTAACTATCTATTAGCGGATTAAATTAAATTGTTTGTTATGCGGACCACAGAATAAACATGAAATAGAATTGGACAATATATTATTCAATTTGGCATGACTATATATGCATGAACGATACATGAGTGGATGTATTCAATAAGTAGTCTTTAGCCTTGATATAGGCATATCTTTAAAAGGTTTGTTCATAGACACTGTGCCTAACTGTGTAGTAACGCGTAATTGATGATGGTGGTAAGGGCAAACATTCATTTAATTCCTTATCCGATAAGAAAAGAAAGAGAATAGAATAGAAAGGAATAAAATAAAATAGAATATAATGCTCTTTATTACATACTATAAGCATAAACAATCATAACAAAGACATACAATGCAACGTAGATCAGTCGTATGTAATAGGTTGTCTTATCGCTAGACGGCGATCTCTTTCAAACAACCTATGTATGGCATAGGTAAAGCGAACAAGTGTAAAAAGTTGGAAGTGTCTGAAGTAAGAAAGTGGATATTTTACGTAAGACAGATAGGCATAAAGTACAAAGTGAAAAAAATCGGAATCAAATAATAAAGAAATTAATAAGAACAGCGATGATAATGCAAAAAGGGAGGGAAAATAAAAAAACAGAAGAATAATAAGGAAGCGATAGAACACACAGATAAATAGAAGTAGTGCTTTATATTTGCAAATATTGTTCTGAAAATTTAATAGCGGCTTTCGAACCTATATCAGCAGATATAGGTTGTTACATGAGCGGCGGGTAAATAAAATTACTGCCTTGGATTTTATTATTTTTAAAGTTACAATATTGAATACGACACATCTATTTTTTGTGTATTCTGTGATATACGTAATATTCAGTTATCCTAAATTAATATCAGTTAAATTGTAAAATTTGTTTTCAATTGGCCGCAAATCAGATAATCTGCGTAATAGTAATTATGTGGTAAATTTTGGGCTAGCCAGTGACATTTTAGGACTCATTTTGTAATAGAAAAGGTTTAACAAAATATTGGTGTGCCGGTCATTTTGTTAATCATTTTAATTTTGGTCCATATTTCTATTGGCGTTCTGTTATTCACATTTATGAGTGACATATAGCGTAATTTAGTTGAGATATTAGATAAACGTAGTGAAAATGAATTTGGAAAAGCAGTAGAAACCCAAAAATATTACTCCTAATTTTTCAGGTATTTTGCCTTGTAAAAGTTGCTGGGTGCGTTTATAAGATCGAATTTCGGGGTGTTTATGATCTAGAAGTAAAAAACGAACTTTAAACTGATTAGTCAACTTGTAAAACGATTGGACGACCACCAACTTATATACTTAGGTGGTAGAACCAATGTAGTTCGACCGGGGAAGTACCAGGTATTCCAGGTATACTTTTCCAATTATACCTGGAATAGGTGTTGGTGACCTTTTTTATGTGCTCGAGGGTACTTTCATAAGGTTGACGCCGTGGGAGCGATGCCAGGTTATGTGGGATTTTTACTGCACTAAAACACCGAAAAAAAAGAAGTATGAAGTTGTTTGTAGTCCATGAGTGGCAGTAACCACTTACAATCAGGTGGGCATGATCGTTCGCTACTTCAATCTGATAAAAAACGAAACTATCACAATTTAATTTTTTTAAAAGCGGCCCATAACAATGTGTTTACGTGAGCTCATGTACTCACACATACTTATTACACACCGTCAGCGAAGTAATTAAATACGTCGTATAAAATTTTCGCTGTTCTAGCAAAGCTCTAGTTGGAATAATTTTACGCAATTTTAGGTTTAATCAGCATTGGCGGAGGTTGATAAGGTAAAGGTTTGAAGTTCTTTGCATTTTGGTAGCTTTTAAGTCTTACGTAAAGGTACCCTAAAATATTCGATAAAAATTCTGTTAAGGTTTTATTATTACCCGTATTTTATGTTTAGTTGAAAGTTTCATCATAATCGGCACAGTAGCTTCTAAGATGAGATCGTACTGATCGTAATGGTTTTACAGTTAGTAGCGTAAAAATATCAAAACATTACATATTAAAAGTTTGAAAATATTATCTTTAACTGTGAAAGGTTGAGGCCACCTTTGAAATGCGCCTACGATGGTGAAGTTGTAGGAGTAGAACCTCTTGTGGTTTGATTTTGGAGTTACCACCGTCACATTTATTTCTGTCTAATGAGATATGGACTATAATTATAGTCCATATCTTGCACGCTTGTTTGCCCTGTATATATGTATTTTCTATAATTTCGACGACCCGCGTAGCGGAGCGGTCACCATGCCGTTCTAACAGACATTTGAATGTTGACTTTAGATGTCCTGTCTTGGTTCGGGTGTTTGTGTATTCGTCTTTGTGTGTTCCATGCGACCATATACATAAGAAAATCGTAATCTGGGGAGTGTAGAAAGTGTATTTTTAATTGCAGATTAGAAAACTTCTCATTTTTTTAGAGAAGTTTTAAGTTAGCACCATAGGTTATTTCCTGACATTTTCTTTCACTATTAAAACACATGATACCTAGTACACTTCTAAAATGTAACATCAAAGAAAAAACAAAATTAAAGGCTAAACTGATAAACTTAACCTGGTTTAACTCGTTCAAACAAGTAATCTAAATCCAAAATATCTCACACCAAAGTGGTTGATTTTATTAAATTATTATAAATGTCAATTATTCCACTCAATTTTAATGTCTGCGCGAAACATGAGAGTAATGAACATTTTTTCGGTTTACAATCTCGCTAAATAATATAACATTAAGTCGGTGCTCGAGGCGTTACGAATTTATCTCCGATGTAGACAGAGTTTTACTCCCGACGCTTAAATTCGTGAATTATAAAAAAGGCATGTCCCCAAAGTTGAATACCTTTTCGTCGTTAAACAGGAAGTTTAGTCACTTTGTAACTTTATGTTGAGTAGTATTTAATAATGCAAATATTGTATACTTCTCTCTGAAGTAGCAGTTTTCTGTGATTGGCTTCTAGGTTTCTTACCTGACTGCGTCAGAACGAGGGTAATGTTTATTAGCGTATGTATGTATATATGTTTGTATGTCTGTTTGTAAGTATGTCCATTTCTTTGGCACGCGCTACAGCTAAACAACGAAATGTGACGTATTATTAAAATCGTCTGTTTGGAAAGTGACATAGGTTATATATTTTTTAGAAATGGCACCTGGAAATAGAGGAAAATGGGGAGAGGGGGGACGATTTTTTTAACTATTACGACAATATGGGTATCAAATGAAAGCTAGTAAATACACCATTCTGAAATTATTTATACTATAATATAATGCTATTACTTAACTATTTTGACAAAAACTCATATAAAATGTTCAATTAAATATATCCTTACAAACAAAAATAATGTTTAGAGCAGTTGAGTTTTATGTTTCAATGTTTTAAAAATGTTTAAAATATTACTTATTGTATTGCTCTAGTTCAAAAATGAGAAGAAAGGCTGATGCTAGGATTGGCAATCAAGATATCAGTTTAAGAGCTCTCTAATTATATTGTTATAGACATCTCATATTGTTTGTATAGAGGGTACAATAATGGATAGCACTAGAAATTCTACTTGACATTATTCTCTTAAAGCTTTCGTTTTCATTAGTTATGACAATATTTTTGTTCTCTGTCATAATTCTAAGCAGAAAAGCCTTTATTATTGTATGTCAGTTTCTAAGTAAGCGGATGACTAATTCCATTCCATTTATAGTACGTTTTTTTTTACTGAAACGAATTGATTGACATGTTTGTAAGCATTGTTCATTCCAATTGTAGAACCAGTGTAGTTCGCCAGGGAGTGTACCACCGCCACACCTATTTCTAGCGTGAAGCAATTCTTGTGTTACGCTGAAAGGGTGTGGTTGTCGTCTGACTCTTATGAGGCGAGTGTCTTTGTTATCGGGAGTAGCAACGCTTCTATGATCGACTTTAGGTAGAACCCCTGTTCTGTACGAAGTTGCTTACAGGTGTCCTGGTGATGGGAGATACTCTTAGAGAAGACGTTGCTACTTAACCGCAGGTAGTAACGCATCTGTTACCTGTTAGGTAGAACTAACAATTACTGCACACTTCTTATACAATCGGGGGTTAGTTATTGATAGATCGGCAAAAATTGCATCTCAGTATTAGATTCCAACTAATAATATTAACTAGAAACATTGTTAAAAATAGTAAAACAAAAAACCTGACTGCGTAAAACAAATTTTTTGTTCATAATGATAAATATTTAATTTAACGCTTATATGAGTTTATATCAAAATAGTCATGTAAAAGTATAATAATATATTTTTAGATTCGTCACTTTACTACCTATCAATTGATACACATATTGTCGTAATAGAAAAAAAACGTACCTCCCTGAAAATAGAGGAAAAAGGAGGGGCCTTTTTCCTCTATTTTTAGGCGCCATTTTTAAAAATTATATAGCCTATGTCACTATACAAACTGAGTCGATTTAAATGATATGTCATACATCACAATCCGTCAAGCCGTTTGGGCTGTAGCGCGTGCCAAAATAATGGACATACATACAAACATACATACATACATATATACCTACATACATACGTACATACGTACATACATACGCTCGAAAAACATTACCTCCTTCTGACGCAGTCGGGTAAAAGAGAATGACTAATGTTTTGCAGCTTTATAAATATTAAACCATCGCAACTAGCTGGTCCAAAATAACAGCCAATCAGTGAGTGTAAAGTCGACCCGATTGGCAATGTTAGACAAATAGGCCTTGATTTTAGGCGAATAAACGCTGAATTAATTTCCCGTTTAAGGAACTTGTCTGACAGACTACATAAAGCTAGGAGTTGTAAACTACTTTTTTTTAAGTTAATTTTTAAAGTCAATAAAAATGCTTCATGTATTTTTACATGTAATGTGAATAATATTACAAATGAGAAAGTTTTGATGATTTCGTTCACGCAGAAGCTACTGGTCCGATTTCGCTAGAATTTGGCACTCAATTAGTTAGATTAGCACTTAAAATACACATTACTTTGGTACAAATAGATTAGCCGATATAATATACGCATTACCTTGGTAGACATAACCAAAGTAGGCAGAGCCGCGGGAATAGCCAAGTAATATAATAATTTATACTTATAAAACATTTGTTATCCAGTGTACTATATAATATCTGTTTTAATATACATATTTCAGTATTGTAGTACTTGTTCTTGTATTTTTGAGTTAATATTTATAAGTAATTGGGTGTTTTTTTTTGTTTTTATATTAGTCTAATTAATTTAACAAAAATTGCGTTTAAGTAACAAAAATATGACACATTTTTGAACGTCTCTTAACTAACTAATGTTATCGATAACCATATTGTTATGATAAATATAAATAGTCCTTACCCATTTCTTTTTACTTTTCTCACATGTGATTTTTTTTAATTATGGCCTTGACCTATCCGACAGTTAAAAGAAATACAACGACACTTAAAAATAATTATCTTGTGTTGTAAATCCGTCAAACCTGAACATGGGATATGAAATAAGCATACATATATATAAAAGATCGAAAAACATTACCTTCCTTTCTTTATTTTCAATATTTACTTATTTGACGTAGTCAGGTAAAAGCCCTCGCTATTCGCATATCACATTTTGTGAGACAAAGTCCTTATACTTTAATTACCCTATCGACTATCACTTTATTTCGCTGACTATGTGTTTGTTTCAGAAGTAAATAGAGAAATGCGAACATAATGATGATTTAGAACATTATTTTGCGTTCTATTTCGATTTATAAATATTTAGTCTATTAAGTCTTGATTTAAACAAATGAAATGGGCGTTTTGGTATTGCTTATATTTCATATCTTGTATGTCTCTTATCTTTTACGACCCGTACGGCAGAGCGGTCACCATACCGGTCTGACGCGAAGCAGGTCCCGGGTTCGATTCCCGGCCAGTCAGAAATATGAATGATGAGTTTAGATTTCTGTTCTGGGTCTGGGTGTTTGT
>DWNE01010313.1:0-10414 GCA_018249875.1 Cecropterus toxeus
TGATGATGATTTTTGATGAAGAAACTCACTTTTCAATATTATTTTTAAACAACTTCAAAAGTGGGTATTTGTTGTATTTGTCTTTTTTCTAGAGGTAATCGTTAGTTAAGGATGTAATTTTGAATTTAGGCTTTGACTATTAATCTTTCATTACTAAGTTTAAATTTAAAATGTGTATTTTTCAATTCAAACGAAAATTTAAAAGCCAATTTTGATTCAAAGGCCTAATTAATATCAATATCTCGAATAACATCTTGTACTGTTTTATTCGATTGTATTTTTAATCGATTAACATTATTAAGACTTTGTCACATGTGAATGTCACATACAAAAACATTCTGTCAAGTTCCTGCGTAATATGCATATATTATTGTTATGTAAATGAAATATATAGACCAACAGTTTAGTCATCAATTCGCGTTTATATTGCACTTAGCAAATGAAAAATGCTGTAGATTGTCACTTGTACATGTTTCATAGCTTTATTTACCATTTTTCTTTAAGCGTTACTAAAATTTCATATATCATTCAAATGTACCTATTGAGAAAACTATAAAAATGTTATATAATGTACATAAGATATAAAGTCAATTTTCACCAAATTACTAACTGAATACTTGATGGTCCTGCGTTCACACATTGGGCTTTTGTTACGATTGTCATGAGATATAGAAAAGCCCACCATACAAGACCAATGTGTGCACACAGAACGGTTCGTTTCATAAAAAAATAGTGTCCTAGCGTTTGTACTATAATATGTAGAAAACCATTGAGAAAGGCCGAATGATATGTTTACTGGCAACATCTCAAAAGACGAATTTATCGTGTAGTTAATGTTGATCAAATTAACGTTAAACATCTTATGAATCTGTGGTTAAGGGTTGTACGTAAATGGCGTCGCACATTTTTGAGGAGACGATGTCCTTAAGTTGGATTCATAAATCTCACTACAAAGGTACAAGAGGTCAAAAAGACATCTGAGCTAAAAATATTTTTTTTTGTAATACGATAAATATGACAGAATCTATAGATTTAATGCAGACAAATCTGCTCACAGGATTTAATGTTTTCAGCAGGGCGCCATACTTGAATTTAATGTGACGTCACAGCCGGTTACCATCGGATATCAAGCAGCTTTTAATCACATATAATTAGTAAAGCAATAATAGTTTACAAGAACCCGGGAAGATGTCATATCATGCCGAAATCTTATACCACCATTTGATTTTGGCTCGCAATTGTTGCATATAAAAATCAGTGTCTTTTAGACTAATTAAACCCCGAAGGAAATATGAATGAAGAGGAACATAATATAAATGAGATGAGATTTTGTACATACACGAAGAAGCTCCAAAACAAAAACATGTGCGTCGCAATTTACGTACGACCTTAACGCGCGCACGCCAAGAGGACGCTCGGCTACGTTCAAAAGCGCACAAAATAACCAATTGTCAATAATATTTTCAAAACGACAATAGCGCGATTTAAAACTGTAAGATGTTATTGATTTTATTCGATCGTGTATATAAATAAATGTATAGTCATTCCAATTTTACGAAGGAATTAATTGTCGTTCCTGTTTGATATTTATAGTCTGCGGCTGTTACGTGTAGACTTTGGTTTCTGAGTGATATGGGGAACATTTCTAACGATGCACTAATTATTTAATAAAGTTAAATACTCTGTTCATTTAACATATCCTGGTAATTGAATCGATAGTGAGAGATTCGACTAAATTTCTGTGTTTAATACATGATTGCGGCCGATTAAAACATGGCCATAAGAAGTTATAATAAAAGAAAATTAAAAAGAATGTGTCATTGATTCTAAACTGTAATCTGCAAATTGCAAAGTACTATGGTAATTTTTCATTTGTTTCATGTAAGTTTTGTGATGCTTTTACTGCTCGCGATTTTTTTCAAATCTTTCTTTAAAATAAAAAACCAGACATCTACTCTGGTTCTGGGACAAAAAACAACCACGAGAATATTATGATGTCTAAGTAATTTATACAGAGTTTAATTTACAAGTTACTGGTCTTTTTGTGTCTTACTTTTAACTTGGTATTTTTCTGCTATCTATATTTTTATTTTCTCTGTCTTTATCTCATGACCACGTGATCACTTGATCCTATCACGTGGTTACTAGAAGTCATTTGAACGGTGCATTCCACAACAAACGACAAACAAGCGAAAAACTCGTTAAAAATGTTTCCCATACGATTACGATACGTGAACGTACATTTATCGATAAAATGATTTAAAGAACTGAATTTAATTCCTTGGACTAATCAAACAACAAACTGAAGCTTTAAACATCTTATTAGTAGTAAAGATATTGGTGTGAAACGCGTGTAGACTTTAGCTGAGAGGGATTATTGGAGGCTCATTACGATCAGTAACATCAGTATGATCAGTAATCTTAGTAAAATATATACAGAGGCATACTACATCGAATTTAAATACTCAATCGTGATTCGTAGTGACAGTAGGGTTGTTGGTTTTATGGCAATACAACGACATGATCTAGTCTCAGAAATAAGAGATGAAAAGATTTATTGAATGAAAAATACATTTCATCATCATCTGAGAACAATATGACTGGTAATATACGTAAACATTTATAATATTTGAAAATTGTTTACTCCTATCCGAGACACGAAAAAAAGGTCAAATTGTAATCACCTGTAGTTAAAAAACCATATTGTTCGTCGTCGTGCAATACAATGTAATATGAGTACAATACAATATGTTTTCCAAGTTTGACCAGACCTGACCTTCGACAGACATTAATAATGAATTTGAAGTTCTATTCTGGATATACTTCGTCTATCTGATGTAGTATTTGTAGACTGTTATGGAACTATGAGTAAAAATCAAATTGAAGACACAAATAAATCGCCTCGAATAATCCCTTTTCAGTTTTAACATCTAGTCAAGAACCGAGGGACATTGTATATATGCAGACACGATCCCTGCGGCCGCTTACACTATCACTGCACAAACATGTAACGAAGTATTAAAAATACATATTATAATTTATATCAACTATAGCTTTAAGAGAAAAATCTCGCGACACTGTATGAGATACAGTTATTGTAAAGTGCCACTGTGAAAGTCTAGTTTTTATTTTGATTTCGAAACGAACGAATTGATTTGTGTAAGGACGAGTGAGATTGAGATTTTATTGTACAGGAATATAAACGAACCTATAGAGGTGGTCGTGGCCCTGGAATTTTATCATCAGGGTTGTATATGATGTTACCCAAAAAGCAACAAAGACAACATGGAGAATTTTGACTATGAAATAAATCAAAGTCAGACCACGTGATTGTAAGCTACTTATATTTCATAAAAAATGAACGAAGATGACTTACTCCTATTGTCGTTTATTAAAGTGTTTGGCACCTCTATAGGTATAATGCTGTGATTATTACGGCCAAGTGTACGAAGCACGTGGAAGCTAAAAAAGATATATTAATGTTAAAATGTACATCTTTTATTAGTTAGACATTCGTAAATCGAGAATCGTCGCGTGTGACGAAGAGTCTTAATCGAAAGTTGAACAAGTACTGAGATATTCGGCATGACCTCGTTATGTTCAGTATTCGGAATTCAGCAATAATTTTATTAGCAAATGATGAATAGTCCGTCCCCAGCGAAAAAAACTATTGCATTTGAAATATATGTATAGACTGAGATCATGCACTAAAGAATCACTTTCAATCATTGAAGGCCTTGTACAGTCAGTAGCGAAATTTAAATGATATATTATGTTATGTTATAATTATGATTAGCCTAAAAACGACATATAAATGATTAAATAACAATATATCATTAACAGTTACTTCTCAGTTGCCGATAACTAAATTTGTGGCTGCTTTTACGCTTCTAGTTCCTTCTGAGACCTTGAACTTTGTGTAAAAGCGAGAATAGTTTATAAAACTATACTTTCCCTGAAGTCCTGGGCTCACACAAATCCCCCTAGTTGTAAAATTGTTATTGAAATACAGAAAGATATAAAGATGAAAAGATAGTTAGTACTTTATAATTTTCATTAATAGATTATTGTTTTTTTTAGTTTTGAACTTTGAATTTTGCTTGCTGACACTAACTGCTGCTGCTGACTGTACACGAACCTTTAGGCCCTTATGTGTAATGTGGGGATCACATGGTATTAGTGAAATGCGACTGTGTCTAAACATTTCTCGATATATATAGACACGCACAAAACAATGTGATCTTTTTAAAACTAAAGCGAATAACTCGAACATGCCTTTGATTAAAATGTACAAACAAAATCAATCGAAAATTTTACTAGAGAATTGATAATAAAAATGAATAATTTATTGTCGATTTTAATTATATCGATTAGTGCTATAATGTGTAATCGAATAAATATTTTACTGTAGAGCAAATGTAAGCTAGAAAAAAGTTTGAAAATGTAAAAAAAAATGCTTCAAATAGATTTATAGTACGTACTAAGTACTCTTTAAATGTATAAACAGATTACTCACTATAATTATTCGAAAGCAAAATGAATAATTTCCTTCAAATATTTTTTATGACATTTATAAATGTTCGAAGTGATGAACATATTTTGTAAGGCAACGAAGAGACTAACCAACAAACATTCCCTGAGACTGAGAATAAATAGAAGAGGCTAAGATCAAAAGCAACGTCATGTTACAAAATAATTATAAGATCAAAATGTATCGAATTGTGTCGCCGGCGCAATTGAACAGTGTAACGCTAGACTGCTAGGTGGCGTTAGGAGCAAAAGTTTAGGGCTGAGTATTTTTTTTTTATCATAACTTATAAAGTATAACTTGGTTTAATATTCTAAATAAAACGACGTTTCTATTCAACACTCTTTCATCCTTAATAATGTTAATATGTGAAACCTATAAAGATATTGCTATTTAGCATTTGGGGCCAAGTTATATTTTTTATAATCACTGCTCTACAACTATTGATCATTACTTTAATTTAAGATCTAATTATGAAACATCTAGATATATCATCATTATCTAAGAGGATTATAAACTGTTCAAATTGTACATTTGCGCTGTCGACAAGCGACAAGTGACATATTATGTATTAAAATGTGATACTAAATACAAATGACATCGTATTATAAGAATATTAACAACTGAAAATCAGTTTCATACCCGCCTCTTATTTTAATACTATCATTGTGTCTCTGTCCTATGTAACAAATGTGAAGTGATACACAACTATGTACATAACATGTAGGAGCGAAAATTGCAAAGGATAATCGAAATCGATAATAGTCATAATGAAAATATATATATATAAAAATCGTATCAATCGTAACGGTAAAATAAAATGCCTTGTTATTATTATGCAATATAACACCATAATAACAACAATACATGACAATATGAATAAACAGTTTTGTATTGTAAAACTTGCCATTTTGTATGGATATGGATACTTAAAAAACATTACAATAATCAGCAAAATAACTTGCAATATCGCTCAATTGTATAATAATAAAACATCATATCTAATGTAATCATAAAAGCAATCTCATTTTCTTGAATCTAGACGTAAAATTATGCTCGTCTGTATATAAAGTAGTAGATTTCTACAGTAACACCGCCAAAGATGGGACGAGCATATTTTTACAAGTATCTAATAAAATAGGACAGAGATTGTATTATAAACAACCAAGACTTTCAAAAGGCTGTGAAACAACTTGAATTCGGTTTGGCGGCTAATAGGATGAATTGTTGACTAAAAATTGTATAATGTCACATAAGAATATGACAATTGATTTAAGACGTGATATGACTAAGAAATTTTTAATATAACATTCGTTAAAAACCTTTAAACTCGGCTTCTAAAGCTTGGAATATTAGTATCAAGAATACATTTTTTTTCCAAAATTTATTGTCATATTCTTATGTATATTTTGTATTCTGTACATTGCAAAATTTTTACAAACCTTCAATTTTAAATTCGAGAAACAAAACCGTTCGTCGTCAAGCACAAACTGTAAACAAAAAAACCTATCACAGTATACAAAAAAAATGCCTCTTTTATCGAAACATCGTTCGTTTGTATTCAAATAGAATAAAAAAAATACAATACAATAAATATACTGGAATTGAAACTCCGATACATTTAATTGTATATTGTATTGTATTTTTGGGCAATAATGCCGCGAAGAAAACATGAGTTTTATTTAAAAAATCATAATAAATGGTAGAGGTTTTCGAAATAATGACGTTAAAAAGAAAGTTTAACTTTCTTGCAAACAATTACGTCAGTTTTGTCTCTTGAATTAAAATTTTATATTTTTATTTTGCAAAATAATTAATTTCACAATTCATATGATTAAAAGAGTCATCCATATTGTACCTTATTTATTAATGTAATTGAATTATAACTTTCTAATTTTGAAATTTACTTAACCATGCTTTTTCATTTTGCATTTATAATATCATAAAATTCGTACAGATAAAGCAATTTTTAGGAAGGGACTAGCGTTGGTAATAATATGTAAATAAGATACCATTTTGAAAATTTCTTCAGGTTAAAGATTGCTCACAAAATGAATAAAATAGGTAAATATCTGCCCATAGTGAAAACTGGTGTAATTTCGTTTTTTTTTTTTACCAAATTGACTTTTTATACCAAAAATGCTAGAAAATTGGGGTTTTATTGAAAGTGACTATGGGTAATAGTTTGATTCTAATGTCTTGTTCAATGTAGATCCAATGATCTATAGATTTATAATATAAACTTTTGTATAATATAAAAAGTCAATTTGGCAAGAATCTTACTTAAGACCCGAGTTCACTAGGAGCACAGATATAGTATCAGCTAGAATTTTTCAACGCTAGTTTAAGTATTACGTGTATTATAATAAAACGCTAAACCGAATTCTCTAGGCATCTAGTGGTAGACAAAATTGATGTACTTATCCATCTATAGTGATAAAGGGAATGTATAGGAGAGTGAGGCCGTCACCAGCCGTTATCAAGTGTGTTATGGGTCCACTTTGTTATATTTATTTATCTGTTATAATATGTTTGAGACAATCGATATTCGTGGACCCTTGTTAGTGGATATTTTGATAGTTTATTTGTGTTTGAAGATCTTGAAAAGTTAAAATTATTCGTCGTTTTCAATTGTATTCATTGTCTATGTGGTGATTGAACACAAATTTATAACGTTTAAAATGTTAGTGTATGTTTATTATAAAATTGATGTTTTCTTTGTGTTTTTGTCGATTTATTGTTCATTGTAATTGCATCGTAGTTTATCGATACATTACTTATTATATAAATGTTTAATCGATACACGTGACTCATTCAAATTTTATTGTACGTAATATTATATTCATATTCACTCCTTTTGCCTTGAATCGCTTGTATTTTAGAGGTAATAACTATTAATGTAAACGTGGTTTGCCATTTGATAATACCTTTACTTATATAGAATATTCGAGCGGATTTAACAGTTTCATTAGCTATATTTTTATTGGTCGCCGCGGAATACCGTGAAACTATATTATACTACTACTACTACTACTACTACTACTACTACTACTACTACTACTACTACTACTACTAAGATTGTCTATACTACTACTACTACTACTACGCACCCGTAGTATAACCATACTACTACTACGATTTGCGGTCAACCATTACAAGTAAACGGCTCTCTTCTAATTGTATTATTATTTGTGGAACCTCATTATTTATCTAATAAATCATCAATGTATAATCAATTGCTCTTAAAACTTTAAAATGTAACAAAAATTGTAATTTATCCCTTTAAATCTTCGTCATCAATTCAGTTGAATTCATGCGTATAATCTGGGCAGTGGTAGCGCAAGACCTAAACTTATTGTGGGCAAGGTACATTTAGCGAGGCCCTCTGATGGTGCAAGAAGGGTCAATGAAATAAAAAATGTATAAAATTTAACAATTTCTATTAAATACTTCGTCCACGTCTACATACCATTTTTTACATTTTCATATGTTTATTTTTTCAAAGGTTGCAGTGGATCCCTTTATAACTATTTATTTCATTACGTATTTAATTGCAAGATCGATAAGAACTAAGTGCTTGTAAGCAGAGATAAAAATCAAGGAAACAGTAGAGTGCACTGCAGTCATACATAATTAATAGGGCAACGTAGACGTAGAAAATAATTAGAAGACGTATGTAAATTTATTTCTATATATGTCCAATGTTATATAAAACAGGTTGTACATATGTGTTTATAAATACATATACAATATCACGATCCAAATATTTGCTACATGCATTGAATTTGAGAATATTCTGGATGTCAGTTGTTTAACTGACGTAAAAGTATTGAAATTAACATAATATTAAAACTTTTGATATACCATTTCCTTCAATAAATTAATTTAAAGATTACTAAAATTAATTTATTTAACGAAATTATATTTTAAAATCTATGCCATGAGGTATTTGTCCTCGAGACTTCCATTGATTTTAATTCTCAAAATATAAAAAGCTGTCGAAACGGCATCCAAAAATATTGATACAATTAGTTTAACGCGTATTCTGTGTAATTATAAATTCTAAAAACACTTTAATATCAATATGAAGCGATCTCATGAACGATGCCGTGGTAATTTATTTCCCTCGTGTAAACATGTTTTTTTAGATGTAATCACATCGCTTTATGCAGATGTTAGTGGGTTCCGATCTGAATGGTAATTCGAATATTACACAATCTTATTTATTTCCGCGGAAACTAACTGCATGTGATGTAATTTTTAAAAACTTATGCATTGGCTGATGTAACTCATGTCGGTGAAAACTTCGTTTAAATTCAACCATGAATAACATGTAGGTATCCAATTTGACTAAATTGCGTTGTATGTTATAAAATTATCATGAAATGCTCAATATATTTTGTATTCAAACAGTTTTCTTTCAACCTAGCTAACTTTCTTTTGTCAGAATAACTCATCTTAGACGCGAAGATGGGAAAATGCAGACAGGCAGAAATTCAGACAAGTTAGTCGGATCGTTTTATGTTGCTCAGTATAAAAGTACTTACGTAAGTCTTTTTATATGTTGTTATAACGAAGTTTCTTTTTTTAAAAAATGCCTCATTACTCCAGAAATATTGTGATGCGTAAATAAAGTAAAATTTGAAACCAGTAATATTTAAACGTTATTTATCTCACAGGTTTCACTTGGGGTTTTTCTAATTTAATACCAGTGCAGTAAACAGTTTTAGTGTTATTCCAATTTCATAAATCTGATTGAAAGCCGTAATGGTAGCTTTATGCTTGAATAAATAAATTAAAGTGTCGAGTCTAATATTTTAAAATATCCACTACTACAAAAAGTAGATAAACAAATCACAATAGCTTTCAAAACTCATTGGATCGTAATTAATATGAACTGATTATTGTTTTACCGTGCACAAAAACAGAAATAAGCAATACATTATAAATATTAGTTTTTGAAACTGTTAAATTCGCACCGTTAGTTATTGCAATGTTGAATTTCAAGGACTGTACTTATTCTGATTTCTAATTCCAATGAAACAATTTGTTGTTATTAAATGTATTTTCTGATATAATATAGAATATGTATGTCATGATTAAACATGTTCGTATGTGTAGCAAATGCTGTTTTTATTTTTCCTATCGTCTAATCCCTTTTCCTTTCACTTATTTTAAATAGAACTGCCGCTATAGTCAGTGGCGTAGCGAGGGGGGAGGAGCGGTCCGCCCTGGCCGGCACATTTAGGGGGGCGGCAAAAACAGATATGGCAACCTTGTTTTGTCATGAAGTTCGACACTGTCTTTCTTATATAATATAATTAAATAGTTAAAATAGTAAAAAAGTAAAAATAATTTAATAGTTGTCAAGTTAGATATTGACGTTTTTTTTTGGTCGTCAAAATTTGTATAATGTGTGGCGAGTTCAATTTCCGCCCCGCGCGGCGTAAGCCCACGCTACGGCACTGGCTATAGTTATACGTTTTCAGTTTGCAAGATTGGAATAATGTGTCGAACTGCTGTCGCAAGGCAGCCGGACGGTTATATTTTTTCGTACAAAATGACTTAATACGAAATATTGCGACTTCCTTCATATCAAGTGCGGCCATCTTAGTTTTCGAGAGTAACAACGCATCCTAGCAATCCTCGTTCTATATGAAATTAGCTACAGATGCCTATGAGCGGAAGCGACCACACCATCAAATGGACAATGTTTGCCACTTGAAATTTAAAAACTATACCGAAAACTTACATAATTAGATTCACCAGGTGGTTGTCAGAACCAATGTAGTTCAACCGAAGCAGTACCATCTATTTCTAGCGTGAAGCAGTTCTTGCGTTTCGGTGGAAGGGTGTGGTTGCCGGCTCACTTATATATGAGGCGAC
>DWNE01010314.1:0-10413 GCA_018249875.1 Cecropterus toxeus
AGTACATTTGTAGAACTGGAATATAAAAAAATCCTTGGGCGTTTTTATAACAAAAATAATCTATTCATTAAAAAAAAGATTTAGTTTTAATAATTATTACATTAGTAAATAATGAGTTTAGCTGTTATTACATATATAAGTTCAAAAGAAACCTGTGAAGTAATAATAATAATCCATTTTTTTTTATAGGAAAAAGAAAAAAACCAAAACAAACTCGGAGTTTCTTGTCGGGTCTTTTGAGATCGTTTTTTACTCCGGTAGTAGTGTAAAAAATATTCTAACTGACAATTTGCAAGTGCCCCGTAGGCCTATGCAATTCAAAGACATTTCATTTCATAATTATAAATAACAGGAACATATGTGACTTATCACTTTAAACAAAAAACGCACTACACAGTTGTTATACGTAAGAAGTCATTTACAACGCCCTTGTCCAAATGTGATAACATTCAACTGGCTTATGTAGAAGCATATGGGAACTTAGTACGACTTTATTACGTTTTCTCAAAATAATCATTGTTAACGTTTCCGCTCATACACTGCAATGTACATTACGCGTTTACGTTTTTGTTTTCAGCCATTCCTAGCAATGTATTGCAATGCTGAATATAGGTAGTTTATCTCCGGAAGCACCATTACACACGTATTTCTGCCTAAAAACAGCAGTCTGAAGCGCTGCTGTTCTGCTCTGAAGGGTGTTGTAACTTATCCGTTGAGTTCCAAATTACTCCTCAGAGGTGGCAAAACATCTATGGCAAATATCAGGAAAGACTCGGATGTTATCTGAGGTTCTGTTGACGTCTGTTGACGGTGTGTGACAGTGGACTGCATACTCACCTGCTTGTCGGACTAACGCACTAAGGGTTCCGTAACATTATCTTTAAATAACTAAATTTTTTCGTTTTTGTTATCTTTTATAACAAACAAATACATTCTAATAGAAATTATATTCGCATCTTCTGTAACGATTACTTTCCTTACAAGAAACGTAATATTTTCATTTAAATTTACCAACGAACAATATGCTTAAAACTGCCATCTTGTGGTGAAATATCTAACTACAAGGAATTCTCGATATGTAAAATATTGAAATAAGCGCCATCTATCACTCCGATTTTTAATTACTTTGTACATTTGGTAGACAGTGCCACCTATAAAACGTAATGAGCGCCACCTAACACTCTTAACGTTGAAATCGAGCAAAAAATGGAGTTTGTTGTATGGGAGCCCCCATTAAATATATTTTTTATTCGGTATTTGTTGGTGTAGCGGAAACATAAATACCTACTTCACCTGTGAAAATTTCAACTGTCTAGCCATAACGGATCATGAGATACAACCTGCTGACAGACAGCCGGACACCTTACTCTTAGTCATAGGGTTCCGTGTTTACCCTTTGGTTACGGAACCCTAAAACGATTTCGTTTTCGTAGCCACACCTTGCAATGTGTTGCTAACGTAAACATTGATTGTTTCGCGGAAATGTAGTAATCTCGTACTAACAGAACATGAACAGGTAGCACACCTATGTCTATTTGCTATTAATATTGACCACGCATACTCGTTGCACGGCCTAAGCCCTGTTTAAGCAACTGTATTTACATTTAGAACATTGTTTCCATACAAAGTGACTAAACATAATTTAATGTGTATAATAGAACATCGTATTTCCTTTATGGGGAAAAGTACTAAGCCTCTTTCTTAATAGGTATAATTAATTAGGTAAAAATAGTACAAAAAAAAATAGTCTAAACAAAGAAAATAATAGCCACTATTTGTCTCAATAAACAATGCTTAATGATCAAATAAAATTAATACAATATAAAATTATAAATTAATAATTTCCTTTGCATTTTTCCCTTAATTTCTGACTGCGTTAGAAATAGGTTAATGTTTTTCGAACGTATGGATGTATTTTTTATAATTTCAAAGATTTTTTGAAGATATTTTTAAGATTTAGGGTTTCTTTGCCACGTGCTACAGCCTAAACGGCTTGACAAATAGTAAAATGCTTTCTACACTCATAGCCCCACAGTAGGATTTTCTCCTGTGTCGTAAGTGCCATGGAGACACAAAGACAAATACACAAACACCCAGACCCAGGACAGAAATCTAAACTTAACATTCAGATGCCTGTCTGGGCGGGGATCAAATTACAATTATAAATACAAAATTGTGACATCCATATGTCATATTATTAGAATCATTTTAGTTTGCAGCGACAATGGCTACATAATTTAAAAAATTGGCGCCTGTAAATAGGGAAAAGGGGGGAGGGGTTGGTGAAGACAAAGCCGTCAACCCATTATTGTACTTTTACTGGGCACGAGTCTCTTCTTTGAATAAGCCCCTAACGCTGAGAAATTGCGAATTGCTAGATATCATACATCTGTGAGAACTTTTTGTCGGAGAACACTCTGGTGTGCAGGTTCTATCACAATGTTTTCCTTCAGCATAAATGATGATAATTATTTTTTAGAAAAATCTGTGGCCCCGCGGCGCCAATTTTTGTAAAATGTGAGATTCTGACGCGATTAGGGTCGAGTTTCAACAATCATCACTGCCTTAAACCATAACTTATTCAAAATAAATATAAGGAAAGATATAAATATGAGGAAAGAAATTATTATTCCAGACACAAACCATGAACGTAATTAGATCGTCGTAACTAGACTGGTTGATGGGCGCACCTAGGTAAACACAAACCAGTTTGAACGCAAAAACTAGTTGCAGTAGCCATCTAGTGTGCAACTTGTATATATCTAGGTATAGAGCAACTGTTAAGATATCCATATATCTACATATATATAAAAATTCCGACTCACTGACTTATATATATACAGCCGAAACTACTGTACCTAGAACCTTAAAATTTTGTACAAGGGTTCCTTGTACCAAATTATAGGGTTAGTAACCTTTGTGCTAAGCACTACAGTATTCTGGTTTGAAACATGTGTTAAGGAAGACATACCTTCAAGTTATTCCTTAGGTAGATAAAATTGGAGTACCTTGAATAATTATATCACCATTAACCAAACCCTTTAGAGACCATCCACAAAATTAACGTTTTTATGACCCTTTCCCGTCCTTGTCTCAGTTGGTCACATTTGTAGGACCCCCCTCCCCCTTCGTATTTGTGTCTTCACATTAAGCCATTTTACACATAGAAATTATTAAACTAATCAGTAGTAACTAAGCCCTACTACAAAATTAATGTTTAAGGAAGGCTCTACTAATCTAAAAACGTGATTTATGACCATTTTTATAGATAATGGCACGGAACCCTTCGTGCGCGGGTCCAAGTCGCACTTGGCCGGTTTTATAATTATAAATAAACAAGTATAGCGTGTAAATATTCAATATGTGAAATATTCAACTGTGGAGATAAAAAACGATTACCGTCATAACGTGTAGACATGTAACATACCAGTTCACTTATCGACCACATAGCGGACATAGCGTGCGGAACATAATTAACTTGAACAAGATATTTCATCTCAGTGGGTCTTAGATACGTTTTATCAGATTTGAAGATTGTTAACAAAGTATACTAACAAACGCTTTCTACACTCACATCCCTACAGTAGGATTTTCTCCTGTGTCGACGATGCCATGGACACACAAAGACGAATACACAAACACCCAGACCCAGAACAGAAATTTAAACTTATTATTCACATTTCTGTCTGGCCGGAAATCAAACCCGGGACCCACTGCGTGGCAGACCGGTATTTGACCCCTGCGCCACGCGGGTCGTCATACGTCTATTAGTAACAATGAAGTAGCAAACGAGCATGCAGTCTACCTGATGGTATGTGATCTGCCAATGAACTGTGTTCATCTCCACATACATAAGTGTCAACTGAAGTCTAACTGAAGTCATCTACTGAAGTCCACTGCTGGACATAGGCCTGTATTGAAGGAGGTTTTCGGGGTTGATTTCAGATGTCCACGGACGGCAGTGGTCACTTGCCATCAAATGGACTGCAGCTTGTTTGCTACTTCCATATTATTAAAAAAATAAAAAAATGCCGCCACGGGACGCCTAGTGTATGTGAAACATCGTATTCCTGCAAGTAATATGCCTGAAAGACAAGATTGCGACAGGAACTAAATATATAACATAATAAAAATAACGCCATCTATGAACGGTACTCCACACTAAGTCGAAAAAACAGCGCCGCTTACTTTTGTTCGATACTTAATAGTTTCGACAACGTATAACAGATGGCGTTAAAATAAATAAATGCAAGCATCGCCACGATAACACGCCTATAGTTTCACATCAAAAACACGCAGATACCTTAGTGTTTACAATTACATCATTAAATTAAACTCAAGTTGAATAAACTCAAGTTGAATAAATATATTTAAACAATATTTTTATACTAAAAACTAAACAAATAAACGTCACTATGTTGCTACAGGTGAAAAAACACGCTTTCATGAATGTGAATAATCTTAATACACTTATCTAGCACACTAGCTGCAGCCTGTGACTTCGTTCGCGTAGGATTTAATAAAAATATTTAACCTGGAATAGTGACATCGTTAAAAACATTAAAAAACCTCACTGCTTAAAACTAAATCTTTGCTCATAATCACACCTATATATGATTTTTTGCCAAAATAATCGAGTGAAGTATTATAATATAAATATTTTTGGGGTTCTTTGGGGCTCTTTCTCGGTGAGTACGTTAACCGTGCCTTCAGGCGTTTACGAGGGCATGCGAACACATATACCGTCGTCCTTCCCCGGGTCGCTTGGCTGGGCGGCTCGAGCCTCCACTCTTACCGCCCGCAACCCCGGAAGCCCCCTTTTAGTCACCTTGACTAAAAGGGGATACCGTAGCCCTATTCTGGTTCCGGAACTACAGTACCCACTAAGACGAACACGTACCTAACTTTGAGAATCGTCCAAATTGTTTGAAAGAAATGATTTGTATATACGTGCACATGAGATTATATAAATATTTAGCACTGCCGTGAAATGGGTTGCAGAAATGCTAAATGAACTGTTACGTGGGTTTTGGTACATTAATGTGGGTGTTGAAGATCAAAGTGAATAAGATGATGTATGTGGAGCGCACAGAGATTAATGAAAGTCAAGATGCGTGGGTAAGTGTCTGAAATGAAAATGGAGAAGCATACAGCTGCTATTTAAAATTACTAAATATTGCTAATAAATTATGGACTACTGCTGAGTATTGGTAACAGGCACCTGGGAACAGGAAACAGAGAACAAATCCCCTCCGATTTGGTGGTAAAACAAGTATAGTTCGACCGGGGAAGTACTACCGCTACACCTATTTCTGGCGTGAAGCAATTCCTGCGTTTCGGTGAAAGTGTGTGGTTGCCGGCTCACTTTCATATGAGGCGACCATCCCAGTCCTCGGAAGTAGCAATGCATCTGGCAAACAATTTACAATCATCCATATAAATAAATGAAAAACAACTGTTGCTATTTTTCTTACTTTAAAACAGTTACGCTTTGTGGTCATTGGAATATATTTTTTAAAATTATTTTTCTTGCATGCGCTACGAGGGATAAAACTTTTGATTGGATGTCACTGGAATGAATGGGAAAATGTGAAAATCATAATGTCATTACATAAAGTTTGGGAAGCGTTGACCTACAGCCATATGAAGTTCTCCCGCCTTGTGCTGGAAGGGTGGTTTAAATTTCAATAGTGATGAATAATATATATGAGATTTTTTAATTTAATTAATATTTTTTTAGTAGTATTTCTTTAATTTAGTTCTTTGGTCGCTTAAGGTAAATATCAAGTATTTGTGTAATATTTTGTAATAGGTAGTTATATAAATTAAATATTAATTAATTAATTAATCCATTAACTCCACACGCAGCAGTGTATTGCTAAATTCTCAAATAATATAATTAACGTTATAATAATGTATTATATTATAACGGAACAGAAAGTCATGTAATATAAAGTTTATGTAATAGAATCATGTTATGAACGATTGTTCAGTAGTCACTGAGGGTAATGGTACTTACAAATAGAGGGTAGGTAAAATGGGTACAAAAGAACACTTTAAATAAATATATTTTTTACTAGAACAATGATTGTTTCGCTATAAGTGACGGCTAGTAACACAATGACATCTGTCTAGAACTAAATTTCAACTAACTAACTTTCATATTCTAAACATTACTGTTTTAGAATATGAAAATTGCTGTCTAAAGAAATATAGTAAAATACGAGCTAATTAATTTAAATAGATAATACATTCTTATCGATTAATTCAAAAAGTATAACCACGGGTATAACGTAGTAAACAATAGGCGAAGTTTGAGTCAAACACTCACACGGAAGGTTACGCACCAGCACACTTTAAATATTATTTTTTTAGTATTTGTTATTACGGCAGCTATTAAAGTTTATGGATTGTAAATATTTAAAGTAATGATTTAACATATATGATTAGGGTACTAGGGTAATCCCACTTTATTTTACTTTTTTCATTTTTACATTTTTAGCTCTGTAAAAATTTTAAGTGTCTATCTTTATTTCTTAATATATAGAGCCCTATCCTAATTTTAATATAGAGAGAGGCAAACGGAGGCTTTGTAATAGGGTTTCGTTATTAGATTTTCGATAAAAAGCCGTAAAAACCGGAAGAAGTCCGACCAAGGGTAACCCTAACTAATCGACGTCAGGTAGTACGGATATGGTAACTGATATCCATGGCCTACGAACTGCATGGCCTCTGTGAGTCATATTACATTAAATTAACTAACTAGATGTGCTCTATGTTTTAATAATATTGGTATAATGTTCTAATATGACAATTAATATTATACAGGAGCATCTGTAGGTCGAAACTTATCTTGTAAATGATTGAATCAATTTAAATGCGACGGGATGTAAAAGAAAGAGGTTTTAATAACTGGCAGTGGAAGGAAGTTAATTTTATTATTATTTAAATTACGTTAATTGTATACAATTTAAAATTAATTATCAAAAACATGGTAGCGCTTTGCTAAATTATTTTTAAATTACATTCTATTTAAATTACACACATTTACGTAGGTACAGGTGCGTAAAGCTATTTTTCAAACAAGTTCTTGTTTATATGTGATTCATCTCGTAATTCTTAAGAAACGAATCAGTTTTTGTGCAATTAAGTGCGCAACGTTTGAAAATACTTATTCAACTGTTTGTGTTTTTTTTGTGGATGACTATTAAATATTTAGATTTAAATGTATGGATTTGATATACCTAATGTCTTCAAGATAAACAAATAATGATAATTACTACAACAAATAAATAATGATAACAACTTTTCCATGTGGGTACTAAACAGGGATGTAGGCAAGACCCTATATTAAAGGCAGTAATAGCAGGTGGCAGTATAGTCCGACCGGGAGTACACTAGACATAGATGTGGTGGTAATATTATCCCGCTGAAGCAGATCTTGCGTTTCCTTCACCAATTCCTAGAAAGACTAGAAGAAACCTTAAGATTGAAAGGCTAGTCGAGTTCTCAGTCGGTAATATTCAGTAGCCTTTTAATACAAGTTAAATTAAATGAAATCTCTTTATCTTGTACAGGCCCACGGGGGCTCTTACAAATTGTCATTTACTTATTTTTTCTTACACTACCACCGGATCAGAAGAATCCGTTTCACGCTTGGTATAGGATTGTATCAATTTTAAATTTGAAAAAGTGAAAAAATTGGAATCTTTCATGCATTTAAAAATAACATATTTATTAGCATATTAAACAGATGAATAAATAATTGATACCTTTGCCTATATTTACCCTAGTAAGCTAATTAAAAAGTCACTAACCTCTCCCGCCGGTGTTTGGCGCGAAATTTTTTTTCGCCGCAATTCTATTTTGATGTGCTTCTAGTCTATTTTTGTGGAATATTGTAAACGCTACAAAGCACACTATCATCACTGAGTACACTGTAAAACAATTGCTTTCTAGCGCCCAAACGGTGAACGAAATAACGTTCATTTTGTAACTAAATCGAAGTTTTTTTTTTTATCGACCGACACATGCATTTACGTTCAATACAGCCGAGCAACTAAAGCTAAAGTTTGTTGTCATTTATAATCGTAATTCACTACAGACGTTGCAATTTACAAGGACGCGAGATTTAAGCGACTTACACGGTTATTTCAAAGAAATAAGAACTACAAGATCCGACATCGTGATATAAAACGTGCAATATGTTTATGCTGTTACGTCTGCCAGTCTATTTTGATCTTTACGACAATGTAATAAGTTGGATACATTTTGGAATCGATATATGTGGGCATTCTGAGTACGCGACCTTGACTTTTTATCAGGATGGCGATTAAAAAACGAAAACAATCGCCCTAATGCCCCTTTGAAAAGAAAGAATAATGGTGAAAAATTTGCTTTATTTGGGCTTCGCAGTTAACCTAGCTTTTTTCAAAAAGATGGAGTCCTAAATAGGGTTAAGGACAGCATAATACTGATTATGATTAAGTAAACCGGAGGAAAATGTATATTAATTATACATATAAAGTCATAGAAGTCGACCCTCAACATATTTTGTTAGATTACAACTTCGATCACTGATCGAAGGATTACAACAATAAATCTAGTCTGTTTTTTTCGCTACGGACTAAATTGACACATGCAAATATCAATTTTTGAAATAAATAAATAATGAAATACCAGCTTTTTGGTAATTGTGTTTACGACACCGCTTTTATGAATCGTAACTTTTTACTTTTACCTCATTTTATTATTATTTGACAATAGACGAATCTTTTAAAAATCATTGTAACTATACAGAATCACAGATAAATAAATATATATATTTAATTCGTTTTAATTACTTATTACACTAAGTAAATACGACAATTATTTATTTGTTGTTGAAGATTTTTTTGTTGTTAACGCAATAAAGTCATTGCCTGATTCTGATTATTAATTTGCATGTGATTACGATTATTATTTTTAACTACTTAAAATATAAGTATGTTCAATTTATCATAACTACACATTAGCGATAAAGGTACATTATATAGGTATGCCTATAGGTACATTACGGTTGTCGCCACATTCTAAAATTTTAAAGACACATTTTTGTAATTATTACTAAAAATCAGTACTAGATTGCAAATTACGTACAGTTACAGTAGTGGCACATCACTATTAATGATTCGCAAAACACTAGCAACACAGCTTATGTCAACTTAGTCCGTAGCGAAAAAAACCGATTATACGTATTATCACTTTTATCTTCTATGAAATAAGAGAAGCTCTTGTAATATTCGTTGCGAGCCACATTCGTGCTTCTGCACAAAGTTAGGCTTTTTTAAATCAAAATATCAAATGTAGCATAGTTCTAGATAGGTTCCGTGCGAAAATGTTATGACGAAACCGCAAAATCTCTTCCGACATGTTTTATCCCAACTACTACTAGCATTGCCAATAAGGACTAAATTAACGAATGAACGTAAGTTATCGATTTTATTTTGAAATAATGGACTACGGCGAATGCAGCCCGCAAAGCCCGAACTTGAAACGCATGCTCTCACGAGTGGCGCGCGCTAAAGTTCACTCGCGACAATATCGGCGAATATGCAGTCGGCAGTGCTTCTGTTGCTTGGCATGCAGTGTGCGGAGCTGGACGCGCGCGGCATCACAAGGCGCGGGGGTCGCATTCGCCTGCTAACTTAAAAATTACAGGTAAACGCTCTCGCGCACGTGACGTTTGCATTACTATGTACCAACATTCAATGCATACCTGTATATATTAGACTAAGCTTACATTTGGCTCATACGTTCAGCCTAATGGAGAGTCGCTGTGCTGCATTTAATTCAACGCCAATAAATTTTAACTAATAGTCAATGAATTAGCCGTCACATTGCAATGATTCAGTACTTTCAGTACGTACTTTTAACCGGCGTTACAGGAGTATACTTGCCGTAAATAATCCTAACTATAGATTTATTGCCGCGTATAACTATGTTGAAAACGTGCAGGCAAATTTAATTGGCTATTTAAATAACAATACAAAGAAAGCGTGCTGCCCGTCACATCTGCCCGGTCTGAACATATACTCAGAAATACTGCACGACCCGTTTCTGCATCGAAACAGGGTTATATTTTGATATCACTGTATTATTTGTTTTTTTTTTTTAGGGTTCCGTAGCCAAATGGCAAAAATCGGAACCCTTATAGGTTCGTCATGTCTGTCTGTCCGTCCGTCTGTCTATCTGTCCGTATGTCACAGCCATTTTACTCGGAAACTATTAAGTGTTGAAACTTGGTAGGTATTCTGACAACCGCTTTCCGAGTTGTGTACAAAAATATAAAATATATTAAATTTAGGGGGGGGCTCCCATACATGGAACGGAAACTCCTTTTTTTATTTCATCTTACCTACACGTGTGGGGTGT
>DWNE01010315.1:0-10412 GCA_018249875.1 Cecropterus toxeus
GATTTTCACGAAAACCAGCAATAGGTTAAAATAATGTAATGAATTCGCTATCAGCTGTTCCACGTTCGGTCAATGACATCGCGCGTTGTTCACAATACATTGCGCGCTCAAAATTGACCAACTCGGGAACCAATAATTTCCGAGGAATGATGAATTATATTTTTGTTTATTTAGTGTCACAAATCTACCATTTAAGTTTTCGGTACGCTGTCATTTACACCCTGTATACATTGTTAAGCAGCTTCATATTGAATAGGGGTACTATCTGAAGTCGATCACAGATCCGTTGCCACTCCTGAGGACTAAGATGATCGTCTCATATACCTATAAGTGAGTCGGCAACCACATCTTTCCTTCGAAAGGCCAGAACTGGTTCACGCTAGAAATAAGTATGGCGGTGGTACTTCTTGGTTGGTACTTAAAATACCTATACAAAAAAATCTTATGTGTATCAGGTGCAGTCACATATTTAAAAAAAATATACTTATGACCATTGCCAAACTAAGGCAATATAATTTCATCAGAATCGGCTCAGCGGTTTTGTGATGAAAACAGCAAGATAAACAGACATTTTTGCATTTATTAACCGACTTCATAATTTGTTATCCATACTTCAAAATATATATTATAACGTTGATAAATGTATCAACGTTATAATATATTTGTAATGTTATACATACATTGATTTTCCTATTTAATATTATAACTTTTATTGTATTGCTTATTTATGTAAATAAACACATGTAAATCGATATTCGATATTAGCACCCAGTTTTCCTAGAATGAGGAGCTTCAGTGCCTTTATTTTGAACGGAATATTCTGTTCTGACGTCATTTCATAGATACAAACCGGCCAAGTGCGAGTCGGACTCGCGCAAGAAGGGTTCCGTACAATTATCTGTAAAAGACATTTGTTATATGGGAGCTACAGTGGGAGCTCGAACCGCCCAGCAAGCAACCCCGAGAAAGACGACGAAAGCGGCATGTGTGGTTGCATGCACAGACACCGGAAGGTGTAGGGGGACAGTCACACATCCCCCAAGAGATGAGCCCGTGAGGGGCGCTAGGGGGCACCGGTACGTTCCATTAATCCCGGGGTTCCCGGCAAGCGCTGAGGAAGACCACCGAGTGGGTTTTAGTGGATAACAATCCCACGTAACCCGGAGTCTCTCCCAAGGCTTCGGTATATCTTTTGATTTCCCCCCGTCACTAAAAAAAGATAGCTAGGGATAAACTTGGTATACAAGACGTTCCAACTTAGTTCTCAGGGTTGCAATGCACCTGGGGCCAATCTCAGGTAGAACTCATTATTTGGGGTTCCGTACCCGAATGGCAAAAATCGGAACCCTTATAGATTCGTCATGTCTGTCCGTCCGTCCGTCTGTCCGTCTGTCCCTATGTCACAGCCATTTTATTCGTAAATTATTCGTAAGTTTTTTGGGTACACAGAATGCTCTATTGTTTTCAGGTGTATGTTATAGCTGATGGGCGCTGCATTTACCAGGGGGACACCGAGGCGATGGTGCCTCACTTACGAAGTGTTGGGCTGCCTTGCCCCCGACATCATAACCCGGCTGATTTCAGTAAGTACCTTCATCCTTGATATTTGACGGATTAATGTTGTCAATGTTTCTTGTCGACTTGTGGGATGAACTGGTAACGGCTAGATCGTTATATTACCGTAGTAATTGCGTAGTCTTTACTACATCAATCTTAAAAAAATAATAGTAATCTTTAGAAAAATAAAAATAAGTATTATGTAAAGGTTACATCACATCGTGTACAAGAAAATAGAAATGCTAGTCACATTCTAGCTATTTATTGTCAGTAAATAATATTGTTTATAAGTGTACCATTCCATTTAAAAGGCGAGAGTTTGTCTCTACTGTACATTATGAAAGCATATACTCTAAAAACCTATGGAATATAGCGTTAAATCGAATAGAAATGCGTAGATAATAAGGCTAGTTGAACGTAGGGATGTGAACAAATAATCGATTATTTAATAAATCGGTTAGGATTTTGAGGATTATTTAGAGAATAATCGATTTGTATTAATCGATTCGTTGACCACAAATAATCGATTTTTTATTTCACATACTTTAGATGCTTTCGTTGCAGCTTTGAAATATTAAATAGTTTATTTATTCCGTAGTTTAGCGTAATTCAGATATTTTATCAGCAGCTCTATAATAGAATTACTTGCAACGCCATCTAGCGCCTAGCAAACATACTATTGATTTTGGCAAAACTCAGTCGGTAAAATAGTACAGTCATTAGATATTTTGAATAGAGGGTGATTTTTAAAATTTTCTTGGTTTTTAATTTAACATGTAACTGGTTGGTTACATGTTAAATTGCGGTGCGGTGCGAGTGAGTTTCCGATATATCTATTATTTGTGATGTTTTACATAAAAATGTCAACTAAATGACCAAAAAGTATTTGAGGGGCTTTGTACTTTGAACTTTATAATATAAGATAATAAAAAATCGATTTTTTATTGAAAAAACATTGATATTTTTAACATCGATTGTTTAATTAAAACAGAAAATCGATTAAAATAAAAATCGATTTTCAGCCAAGCCACATCCCGAGTTGAACGTTTCAAGTGCCTCGTTTCACTACTACGTATTGACGCACAGTCCCCTTTCCCTAATGACCGTTCATACACTTTCTATCTTTAGCCCGTTCATATCGCATATTCATGGAGACTAGAAACCTACCTTGAATCTAAGTGCATATACAGGAAACATCCATTAACACGGAAACATTCAGGGAAGGACGGTTCGAATCTTAACAAATCTCTTGAAACGACAAAAACATTGAAAAAAATTTTATCAATTTGCGAGAAAATGGATTAAAACTAAATATGTTTCTCTCTATTTTTTGAATAAGCTCACGTGCTATTGGTTCCGAGGTCATTATATCAGAGATATCTCACTAAGGGAAAAGGGGAGTCAAAAGGTGGTTAACGACAGGTGTCTGCTCTAAAAAAATATAAATACGTGACGAATAGATAACCTCTTTCTTTTGGGAAGTCGGTTAAAAAGTGAGAGTTTTAGGGCATATTCCACCGCGCTGAATAATTGCCAATTGGTAAAGACAAACCTTTGAGAATTAGTTTTCTTAGATTAATAAAAGAAGTAAGTAGATTAATAAAGTAAGTAAGTAATAAAGGAAAAAGTAGGCTTTATTATGTTTTTCATAATTATAATACAGTGATAATTAATTTGTAATACGCGCATCATTTTAGAAAAAATAATAGTGCCTGGAATTCGAACTTGGGAACCTCGACTGAGAGGCCGTGTTTCAACAATTAAGCCAACACTTCTAACTAAAAGGATTATAACTTCAAAACTTAAACTACACATAGCTGTTTCAAATATGTTATAATTTCCGACTTATATATTATGATTTGCAAATCCTCATAACAAATTATATTTGATGAGGTATCTTCCTAATTTTAAACATAAACAGCAGTTTTCGGTTGCAAAACATTTGTGCAAATATTAGTATATTACTGAGGGAACTATTAGCAAACTCATTACTTACTTAGTTTTAAAGTGTTAGTCAAACATAAATACGTTCTAAAGATTTTTTTTTGTTTGCTTTGGTACTGTTAAGAGCCCGTTTTTTAGGATTGTTTTGACACGGGGTATTATATCTTATTAGAATGAATTATTATGGAAATATTACTATTAAAATAGACCTGATGATATAATAAAATATTGAGATAAATCAAGTCTGAGGAAAACATACTGATTATTTTACTAATATTGTTTTTATTGGCGGTTATGAAGGGAAATAATTTATTTTGTTTTGAATGTTAGAAATATAAATAATAAACACTGGTGATTTGGTTATAATAAGACAGGTTTCAGTCCCTTTTATCTATTGTTCGATTCGGTGCTATGTACCTACATAGTACATACATACATTTACCAAAAGTAATAAACGTACAAATGTATTTCTTACGTACAAAAAAATACATACAGTCGAACATAGAACCACCTCCTCCTTCTCGAAGTCGGTTAAAAAGTAAACATTATTTGTAATCACCAAGGGTGCTGTCAGCCGATGACCGCTGACCTAGTAATATGGGACGGTAGTTTGTAACTGTAAAAGACATTTTAAGCCGTAAATTATCGTGTCAAGGTGGTAGAACCAGTGTAGTTCGATCGAGGAGGTACCAGCGCCACAACTTTTTCTAACGTGAAACAGTTCTTGCTTTGTGGAGGTGAAGTTGTCGGTGCACTTTTATATGAGGCAATCATCTTAGTTCTCGGAAGTAGTAACGCATCTGTGATTGACTTTAGGACATGTAGGACAAGGACTCTAGTCCTTGTCGTACATGGAATTGCTTACAGATGTCCAAGCGCGGCAGTGGCCACTTACCATCTGACAGTAACTGCATGCTCGTTTGATATTGCAATACTTATTATTTAAAAAAACCTAAATCCTTCTAATAAAACCGTCATAGTCTCAGTTTCCAACATGTATTAAAATATATCTAAGTAAATTCCATTTCTATTAAAGTCAGAGAACTATGTATGTACTTCAATTAACTTAGTTTATATTGATAGAATGGTGGTATAGCGAGAAACCCACGCAATGCATCTTGACCGCGATGGGATAGCATTGTGCTGTAGGGCTTCGCAATTGCTATGCCGAGGTTTCACTTCAAGGTTCAAGGTTTCACTAAGAATTTATTCGTTGCGAATAAACTGTAAAAACCACAATGTAAACGTAAAAACAGACTCGCCATGTGGTAGAATCAATGTAGTTCGACCCGGGAAGTACCACAGCCACACCTATTTCTAGCGTGAAGCAGTTCTTGCGTTTCAGTGGAAGGGTGTGGTTGCCGGCTCATTTTTATATGAGCCGACCATCTCAGTCCTCGGGAGTAGCAACGCATCTGTGATAGACTTCATATAGAAACCTTGTTCTATATGGAATTGTTTACAAACGTCCATGGGCGGCAGTAACCCCTTACCATCATGTGGGCTGTTTGCTTTATACTTACAAAAAAAAAAGACAGGTTATTTATACGTATACTTAAATGTTAAGTGTGCATTGATACGAATTTAGTGGCGCTGTACTTATTAAGGATTGTCATGCGTACATATTAAATTGTTGTACTTCATTTAGGATTATTGTACACTAGCTGATGTACCAATAAGGTTGCACACGCGACGGAAACTTAAAAATGGAGTAACTTCTCCCGTTTTCCCTACATTTCCCTTCACTGCTGCTGACCTATTAATTGTAGCGTGATGAAAAGTATACTATAACCAGCTCAGGAGTATGAAAAATAATTGTACCAAATTTCGGTAAAATCCGTCGAGTATTTTTTGTTTCTTTCTATAACGGTTATACAGACAGTCAGACAAAAAATTTACTGATTGCATTTTTGGAATCAGTATTGATCCCTAATCACCCTCTGATAGTTATTTTGGATATAAAATATGTTTCATGTACAAAATTGACCTCTCTACAGATTTATTATAAGTATAGAACATTAAGTATACTTTATGAGTAAAAAAGTACGAAATAAATATTTTTGCATGTTCTGGGATTTTAAAAAGTTTTCTACAGCCATCTTACTTTGTGATTGGTAGAATATTACTTAATTTTGAGACCTTCTCTTTTGCTCGTCAAATTGCAAAGAAACAGGTGTCAGTGCAAACAGTATTTGTTATTTATTATCATTAATCCTATTATAATTTTCAGTTATCGAAGTAACGGAGAACGCCGACAACATAAGCTTGCTTTGCGAGAACGTACTTAACGGCAGATTGTACAAATCCACAAAACTCGACAGTTCAAACGAGCCTATGAACAGCATGCCACTCAAAATCACATACCAAATCGAGGACGAATGTGGGGAGAGAGAAATCGTCCTATCCAATGAGAACTGCTCGTACAAAGTGAAGTGTGAAAGGAGCCAATCATCCGTCTCTTTGGCTAGCCAGATTTCGAAAGACAATTCACTAACTTGGATGAAGATTCAGAACTCTTCAGGTGGTTGTGGGTATCCTACTACCTACTTCGAGCAGTTCCGTATACTTCTATGTCGAATGCTAGTACAGATTTCGCGGAATCGACAAGGTAAGATGGTATTTTTTTGATTGCTCAAATATCTGATGCAAATTAAGTTCTGCTAAGACATTAGTCTAAAATAACTAACGTTTCAAGAGACTGAAACGCTTATTGATTCAAGCGTGAGCATACCTATTTCTAACGTTGTTAAAATCAAAAGCGACGAAAAAACTTCGGTTTGTCTCTGAAATATTTCCTCATCCTACACTTATGTTTCGGAATACTTGAAATACTTAATTTTTTTCTTCTTTCACAGCTCTGTGGATCCAAACCGTCCACCACGCTATGTGCGCGGTGTTAATAGGCATGTGTTTCTTCAACATGGCCAACGATGGTACCCAGATGTTCAATCATTTGAAGATGTGTGTGGGGCTCATCATATTCTTCGCCTATACACAAATTATGGTTCCAGTACTTGTCTGTGAGTATACGAAAATATATTCTAGTTAGTAAACCGTTGATTGACAGACACGTATAAAATGGCGGATTTACATATTTGCCGCCAGTAGACTAGCCTATTCAGTGGCGTGGTCGAAATTGAACTCGTCGCCACTTATTTAGGGATTTAGAAGCGAAAAAAAATGTCGCAAATGCAACATTTAAATAATCTTAAAAATTTGTGGACGACAAAGAATTGACAAGATATCATGATATTTGCCGCCCTAAGCTCCAGCCTACTCAGCAATTGTTGAAAAATATACCTAACGCCTGTACGAAAAGATTAGCACTATTTTGTCTTGACGATAAAATACTGCTAGTATTTTTATGCAGGCGTCTTTTACACTAGTTAAGCACCTGTTCTCATAGTAAAAGTCATAGTTCACTTTACTGGCCAAGTGTAATTTTGGTTATTTATGAACTGCCTTTCATTCTCTAAAGTGTAGTGTACAATAATTCGATTTTTTTTCTATCATTTTCTAAATAAATAAACGTGTTTTATTTATGTATAATTCAGATCTTAACACTTGTAGTTATAGTACAAAATTCCTTACCGTATATAAATAGACCGCCTTATTAGAGTTAGATTTAATTATTAAACCCAATTTGCCAATTTTTTTATCAGTTCCTTTCGTTCTTCCTTGCTTAGTAATTGACTAATCTCAATTAAGTAAACTTTATGCTGATTTCAAAATGAATAACATATTTTTATATCTCCTTTCCAGATCCCCAAGAAGTGAAACTTGTTAAGAAGGAGCATTTCAACCGATGGTACAGTCTGACACCGTATTACGCTGCGTTGACAGTATCGAAGCTACCAGTTCAAGTGTCTCTGAACATATTGTTCTGTTCCATCGTGTACTTCATGGTGGGAATACCGTTCACAATCAGCAGGTTCATTGCGTTCTGCCTCATCGGAAACGTTGTGTCGCTTGTGTCTGAAGGCATTGGCCTGGCTATTGGGTCTATGTTTAGTGTCAGGGTAAGAGATAATTAGCAATAATTATAAACTTACACGTAGTTTGTACATTATAATTTCAGCGGAGACTATTTTCCTGTTTCGTACTTCTTAGAGCGTGTTTTAGTAGATGGGTTTTAGTTTTAGAACCTTCTTTTCATTTACTTATTATATGTTGGAGTTAAGTGAATTCATGTTAGGTATAGGTATACTTCTAACGAGAAGAGGTTTCTAACACCTTATTTGCATAATAATAATAACTAGTTTAGAAGTTATGAGGGAACAGATAAAAATCCATACCCATTTAGTTATATCGGGTATACTTCTAACGAGAAGAGGCTTCTAACGACCTTATTTGCCTGATTATGATAAGTTATGAGGGAACAGATGAACGTCCTTACATACAGGTTAAAATCATAACCCTCCTTTTGCTTTGCCGTAGTCAGGTAAAAATGAGATTGATATATCACGTACAGTAAGAGACGTGGTAGGCGCCACACCCACGTCTTTTTCAATCGTGAAGCAATTTGCGCTTTAGAGGAAGGGTGTCGTTGCCGGCTCACTTTCTTCTGAAGCAAGCATCTTAGTCCCCAGTATTAACAAGGCATCTGTGATCGAATTCAGATAGAACCTTTGTACTAATGAAGTTGTTTACGAAGGCACCACTTACTATCCGATGGACTGCGCGGTCGTTTGCTACTTCAGTCCGATAAAAAAAACCTAAATAAATAAACATATGTTTGAAATGTACATGTTGGCTTAGTACAATCTAATTTAAAACATGATTTCTACAACCTATCCTAACTCGTTTCGTTAGCTTCTGTAACACCTTTCAAATTAAGTAGTATATAATACAGATATATTTTTAACATTTTCAGAATGGATGCGCGATAGGCCCAGCGGTGATCGCTCCGTTCCTCGGCCTGGCCATCTACGGCTTCGACTTCGCTCACCGGATTCCCCTCATCATGAACATCGTCATGAAGACTTCCTTCCTCCGCTGCGGCGTGGTCGCCATGGTCCTCACCATATTCGGTTTCGGCCGCAAACCACTGGAATGCACCGACGTCTACTGCCATTTCGCAAAACCAGATGTCCTACTCAAGTACTTAGATATTGAGAAGAACTCGGTGTGGCTAGAAATACTTATATTGATCGGAATCCTATTATTTTTTAGAACTATTTGCTACATCAACCTCAGAAGGCGCTTTGCGACATGACCTCGATTATTTAGTTTATTTGAATGTGATATTTAAATTTAATCCAATGCGGTACAAATTAAGTGACATAGTTGGTTGCTTATTAAAGGTATGAGACTTGGCATAGCTTGAGGTGTAGAATTAGTAGTTCTAGAAAGTTTTAAACGCATTTACTCTATTTACAAAGTGTATGTGATTTTATGGTATAGAAAAGTTTGATGTTTAGTTTTGCAAGATTAGACGTTACTGACATTAAGGCAAGGTAATAATAATATAGGAACTTGTTTTATAAACAAAACTGTATGACAAGCTCCTAAAATAAACAAAAAATAATAATTTTATATCCCGTCCCAGACATATAGTATATTCTATCTTTAATGATGTCACAAAATATTTTAAACATAATAGATACGAATTTGAAAAATTGAAATTTGAAAACATTATAAATGAATAATAAAAAATTTCAATGTGTCGAATTTCAGTATAATTGGCTTATAAATTATTTAGATTTTATAAATTTATTTCGCGTAATATATTGTAAATTAAATTCAAAAAAATCTGGCTAAAAATAATAAAATTGTGTATTGTGTGTAGCACAAGAACTGCATCGTAAACAACATGTTACTTATTATTACTTAATGTTGAAGTAGTTTTACGAAAATATGTCTGAGTTCACAAATTATATTATAGGAGAAATGTATTATTTATTATTTAAGGTAAGGGTTTTAAAAATATTTTAAATGTATATTTTTATGAATTTATGTAGTCTAAATTTTATACTGCATACTTCATTTTTTATATAAATAAAAAAACCAAAAATATTCCCAGTACGTAGGTTTAAATAAAATATAACCTAACATTCCCATGTACTAACAGGAATTCTAAGATTTATATAAGACAAACTTATTGGAATAATTGTATACGATAAAATATAATTGGATAATCGGTGTTAACTTATATAGATCTATTATCCAGTGATTATGTGCCTTAAACAGTTAGTATTTAATTATTATTAAAATTCGTATATTAGCGAAGTAAGTTATTTAAGAGGTATATAATCTCTGTAGATAAATTTATCGTTAAATACAAAACTTAAAAAGCCAATTGTTTATAAATAAAAATGCAGGTCCGTAGGTATATATTACGGCAAAATACTGCCTATGAAAATAGCCGTCCAATGTAATTTACCTCTTGGTGTTAATTTCAAATGATATATTTATCTTCTAAATTGTCCATAGTTCTGTTCTATTTTTTGTGTCGATTTGGTAATAGTTATAAGCATTGAGGAGTTATAGATAGAGTAGGACATACGGCGAAGAGCTAAGACGGTTAGAAAGAGAAATAACATTGCTATTCCCTTTTCTCGCTACTTGCACATGCGTGTGAAGAGAGGAATATAGAATTCTCTCTTTTTTAACCGAGAGATAGTTTGAAGCCTGGCTTCCCTGCTCTATTTATAATAACCTCTATGGTTATAAGCAGTGGCGTAGCGCAGGCTTACGCCGCCCAGGGCGAAAGTTGAACTCGCCACACATTATGACCAAAAAAAAAACGACAATATCTAACTTGACGACAAAGAAAAGACGACAATGTCTTACTTGACTACCAAAAAAACAACGACAATATCTAACTTGACGACAAAATAAATAATAGTTTAAAAAAACTAAAAAAACACGCTTTTATTGCTAACTGAACTAAAAAGTAGAAAATAATTTTC
>DWNE01010316.1:0-10412 GCA_018249875.1 Cecropterus toxeus
TGGCATTTCTTATTTACTATCATGTGGATATTAGTTTACAACTGCTAAAGTGATACTAGTAACATCGTTAAAAACATATAGAATAAAAAAACCTTCAGTTGAAACTGAAAAAAAAAGCGTTCCGTTGTTTTATTGATAAGTCTTATTTATTAGAAAATTAATAAATTCTTAAATCGCCTCAATATGGCCGTGGTTTTATTTTGCATGCGACATATACAAATTCTAAAGTCAAGAAGTGTGCAAGTTGTATCGATCGGTACGGGTTTAATATCCAAGTAACTTTGGTTGTTGATCTGGAGTAGCAAGTCGTTATTGAGTTCTCATAGCTTAGCTAAGTTGCTCATACATCAATTGACGAGCGCTGCAAATTAATATCTGTTACACAAGACTAAACTTAATGCAAGACAGATATATACTAATGCACGTATTAGTACAAGCTACATTTATCTATTAGACCATCGGTTTCATTATCTGAACTCTCAACTTCTTTGAATTATTAAATAATAAATTTTAATAAATTATTCATGTAACAATCGACTTAAATATAAAGAATATACTTTATTTTATAACATTGAAGAAGCGATAAAACTTGCTGTCCATCTGATGATAGGTGGTCGCTCTTGGATTTTTGTAAGCAACTTCATATACTACAAGGGCTCTAACTGAACCGAAGACTACGATAGCCGCCTCATATGCAACTAAACTAAACATATTATGTTCATCATGTTTATGATCGCATCTCATCACATCTCAGTCCAGCACATTTTTTTAATTTAATAAAAAGTCTCACCCATATTTATTTACTATTATACGAATAAAATATTCATTACAATTGAAGTGTTCGGAAGCAGATAGCTTATTGCATGATTTACAGATGATAGAATTAATATTTCACTGAGAATATTGAATTACTCAAACAATCAGCAATAAATTTTAATAAAGCAACTGAAATTGTTTCAAAAGTGGATCGAAACAGCTCAGCTTCATGCAATTAAGCCACAAAAATGGCTCAAACGATTAAAGCTATGACGTCATTTAAACAATATTAATGGGCAGCGATATGTTTTTAATCATATCGCCTTTGTACAAGTCTGTCAGTCAAGTTTGGAAAAGCACGGTAGTGCTTTGCCAAATTCATTTATGTATATACTCATACACTATTTTAAAGTGCTAGTACACATACTCCAACTTGCACGCTAATATGTATAAAATACCAACTTATAGCATGATGTACGTTCTACACTTTCCTGTGGGCCACTTCACACTTTGTTGTTTTGTAAGTGTAGTGTTGTATGGAATATAATGCTAATATTGTACTTAAATCCTAATTAAGATACATTAGCGGAAGTGCGAGGTATTCCTATTACAAGTGCCTAAGGCTACCTACCAGGAAGCCCCAACCACTAGTTTTTTAGAATTTTTCTAGAAATAAATACATTTTTATTTTATTATTTTATTTTATATGAAATTTTTACGTAGCAAAAGATAGAACTTTGTAATACGGATATAATAAACATTTTATTCGTCTTTCGAATAATGTCATTGACTTTCTACATTTCCATAATAATGTTTATACTCACGATCAAACTTTCGCTTTTGGATTTGTCCAGAAAATATAACCTTAATACGATAACTACTGAATTATTCAAATTTTTTTTACTCCGTGTTGGATAGATAGATAAGCGACAAATATAACTATTATATTGATTGTGGGTCAGTCTGTCTATATATTAATTTGTAAACATGTAACGGGACCATTTACTTAGATTATAATATAACTATGGACTAAAAATTCTTAAGAAATAAAATGTGAAAACAAGTAAAAATGAAGATAAAATATTTTGGAAAGTAAAAATTCCTTTCTTGTTACAACGTTTTGTTTATTATGAGTTTGAAAACTGCAGAGATATTTTTGTTTTTCATTTCATTCATTCATATCTTTGAGAGTTATAATAAATATAAAATCATATTTGCTGAATGTTCATCCCTACTACGAAATGCTAGATGCACTTAGAGTAAACTCCAATATTCTATCTAGGATTGATATTATGGATGTCAAAAAGTGGCATTTCTTATTTACTATCATGTGGATATTAGTTTACAACTGCTAAAGTGATACTAGTAACATCGTTAAAAACATTAAAACAAAAAACCCGACTGCTTAAAACGAATTTTCTGTTGATAATATATTTTTTATAATATTTAATTTAACATTTATATATGTGTTTTTGTCAAAATAATCAAGTAAAAGTAAAAGAAATCGTCCTCGTTTCCTCAATTTCCAGGCGTCATTTTTTAAATTTTTATACCTATAGCCTCTGTCACTCTGGAAACTGAGACGATTTTAATGATATATGTACGTCATAATCCGTCAAGCCGTTAAGGCTGTAGCGCGTGCCAATGAAATGGGCATACATACAAACAAACACACATATTAAGATACATACAAAAAACATTTTACCTTCCCTCTGACGCAACGCAACGTTTGTAGTAAAATAAAAATCAAAGATCTCATTAAAACAATGTGATATACTGTTGACTTTATCCTGACAAGCTTTTCCAAAGAGCTGGCAGGAATTGTTGCGTGGCTAACAAATACTTTTTATTTGTCGGTACTTAAAGTGATATGTATTTAAACCGGCAAGCATTACTGCTTACATTCCGTGTGGTCTAAGCCTTCTCTTTTTATTCTAATTAGCTACTTTTTACTGTCACCATTGTGGCAGTTTTAAAACACAAAGAACTTTGAGAGCAGATGGTGTTTTTTAACGTTTATTGTTTAAAGACGTCTGCTCTGCGCTGTTTAGAGGATAAGCCGTTTATTTTTATTGTTTTTGGTGTTTTATTAATTTTTGTATGGTATAATGAAACTTTTGGGTTATACATTTATTTGTATTGTTTGGACTATATATATTTAAACGTGATGTAGATACATAGTATATTAAAATAGACTATGTTTAAATAACCTTACTTTTTTACTATTTTCATTGCATAATATAGATTTTTTCACCAATAAATGTTTTTCCCCTTTACTAGTAATATTACTCAGATATTACACTTGTGCCAGTTCGTTTTTAAAACCTCGTAGCACTTCTGATATGTGGTTTTGATACGTGCTGTACCGCTTCTTGCAGTGTTAATCTCTCTAATTACACCAAAACGTCGTTCTCTTATGGGTCTTTTCATTTTTGGGAATAGAATAAATCGCAGAAAGGCATGTTTACGGTAGTGGTTTGGCCAAAAACAGATCTTGTGTGATTCTTAGCGACAATTATTTTATTTTTTATTAATTATTTTGGTCAAAATTTAACAATTTCGGAATGAAATTGTCTGTTACACGTTTCATGTTTAAAATACAAAGAATGCATGGCATGAGCCAACTGATATCTGACATTATCAACAACTTCCCTATTGGTAACGATTTCCTAAAACTATTTTCTACGCTCCTCTAACATCTAAATGTAAAGTTTGTACAATATTTAAACATTATTTTTGCGTATAATAGACTTGCCAAATTCTAAAGTCAACATCTTAAGTCTGTTAGAGTGCTTAATTAAATTTTTCACAAAAAATTTAATACAGATTATTTGATCCTTTTTTATACAGCTTTAAATTAACACACAAAGAGATGTTTAACATTTATATTTATCAAAAACAAGCTACTCATACGAAGTGCTTGATAATGTCTATTACCTGACATTTATTGGAACATATAACATTGATTGTATACATATAACATAAAAAAAATCAAAATCAAATGAACATTACCCGCAAAATTCAGAAGTCATCTTGGTTTTGTTCTGTATGAATAATAATATTATGTTAATGTAGTGTAGGAAAGGATACATTGTTTCGCATACATTAGTTACTTTTGTTAAAGTTTACTCAAAATTTAAATTATACAATTTCATCTCCTCTGTCTGTCAGGTTGGGTGTGTTTAAATGAAATTGCTCCATTGCTGTCCGTGCATACTAACTATTACTGGCAACGTGTGTTTTTGTTATTACAATTAGCCATATATTTGAGTAAAAAAACAAAATCTAAATTAAAATTCCTTGCACTCCTAGTCTAGGCGTAAGTCTCTCCTAATAATGCGAATACAGAATATAATCGACCATGCAGGCCCAGACTGAATTAGAAGGCATTATATTCAATAATCTACTTTTCTAAGTAATGTTGGTTTCCCAACTACATTTAAACATTATAAGTACTTTATAATATGCAAATAACTAATAATATAAAATATTCGTGGTATTAAACTTTAAATTAAAACACTTTTTTAGAGTAAGAGGCCAAATTTATCACCATTTTGTTGTTGAATAAATACTATTAATACGAAGTAATTTTTACACTTAATAATTGTTTCCGATTATTATTTAAACCTGTTCAATAGATCATATCTAAACAAAATTCCATTTAGGTAAATTCAGATTATATTTAAGCTAAATAATTCAGACATATTTGAATTAAACAGCGCGTTCAGAATGGACGTCAGATAACGGGCTAGGTACCTACAGGATAGCACAGTACGGGCTATTTGCCCGTATTATTACTGGCGACGTGTGCTTCTGATGCTGCCATTAGCCAGTGATATGAGCGTTCACCAAAAAGCTTCGACGAAAATAGAGCCAGCGTACAAATATAACCAATATACATATAGGTTATATATTTATATATATCTGTTACGTAGCACATCGTAATAAAAGTTTTTACTAATAAGTACATTTGTATTCAAGTAAATTAGTTTAACTTTATTAATTTTCGTCGGCAGCTTGTTTTCAGAAGTCTTGTTCTTTGTAAATGTTAGCATAACAAAATAATACCATTAAGTTTTTGCTTTTTTATTTTCATCAAAGTTTATAACAGAGATTACTTAATTAATACAACTACTTCATTATTAAACTTACATATTTAAATGAGCTTTAGTAAGTTTTATAAAATATAATATGGCCCAGGTGGTCGAGCCGTGGCTAAATAGGTTTGATACAGAGAGTTCGATTGATCTTTGATTGATGATTTTTTTTTTGGGTCAGTCGTCTCAGGATCTATATACATATATTTAACCTTGTGTGTACCCTTAATGTAATTTTCGTGCGCTACTTGATATGTAAAAAGCGTCAAGCGTCATACATCATGAATACGATCATATGAACACGTACGAAGTCCTCAATTCGTATTCAACTAATAATCCATTATTGTTACAGTAACGAAGTTCATCCGTATCGGCATCGCGGACAAGAATGACAACCCGCCGTACTTCGACAAGGAGCTGTACGAGGCGGAGGTCGACGAGAATGAAGACATCCAGCACACTGTACTCACTGTCACCGCCAAAGATCACGACGAATGTGAGTACCTAGCTTTAGTTTCCATACTCTAGGGACGCGATAGCTCGTACCTGAAGGGTACCTTGTGTGGTTTGACAGCAGACTTAAGCGCTGCAATCTGATTTGAAGAGAGTAAGGAAGACAAGTTTATCCGAAGCGTATCAACTAAATCCCCACGGGTACCAATTCACCTGAGGCCAACCTTAGGTGTGACTCTAATCTTTTCCTTATATTTATATATATATCCCATAGCGGTAGTGGCCACATATCATCGATGGACTGCACGTTCATGTGTTACTTTCAATAATTAAAAAAGGGGAATCTATTTATTTAAAGGTTATTAATATTCTACTTTCTTATTGGTTAGGATATCCACCGTAATTGCACATATTCTCCGAAAAATTCAACCGGCTACCTATAACCTACGGTTCTGAAAGCGTAGCACTTAGCTACGACGGACGAGTTAAAAGCATAGGTTTATTTATAGGAGTCCCTTCTATAAGCAACTATGTCCGTGTGACATCTAGTAATATAAGTTAGTACAAGTTTCATAATAATACAGATATAATATACTAAGCTAGCATAACACGCCATTTAATACATCCCTGTGGCTACATAGCGACGCTGTTTGCCTGAGGCGTTAGAACAGAAACATAACACCATTAATAAATATTTCATGAATAATATTTATCTATCGGCACCAGAAGGCGATAAATATAAAGAAAATCAAATATAAATAGTTATTGCTGTTGTAAACAGCTATAAATTATTTATTAAAGCTAATATAAAATTCGTTTGTTATTTCTTGCATCACTTAAATGTATTATAATTATAAATTAGTTTTTGTAATGTTTATACGTATTTGTTATCTGAAGTGCCAATTTATAACATTATAAAAGTTACAAATCTTAAACCGAATTTATAAGATTGATCAAATTCGCTGTGCCTGTCGATATTACTATTGACACTCCGTTGCCTAGCTCTATAACAAACGATGGCACGAAAAATGGCGAAAACAAAAGCATTAAAACCACAGTTTCAAAAGTCCTTATCGTTCAAGCGACGTTCGACGGGGACTGCATAAAACGGCGTGAATAGTTAGTAAAAATGAATATTCGCAGCCAGTTTCAGTTGCAAAATGATGAAATGGTCCACGAAGTCCTAATTGTATCCAAAATGTTGTCCGTTAGCTCTGCATGCTCGGTGGTCCCAATGGGATGATTGTCGTGTACAAAATTTACAGCTGAATTTCCTAAAACAACCTGTGATACCTACAGATTGTATACTCCATTTTTTCGATCGAGGGCTCAGAAAATCGGATCCATCCAAGGGACGTCTGATTAAAAATATACACATATATATAATATATATGTGAACGTATTGGAAATTAATTATTTATCATTCACTTTAACGGTAAAGGAAAACATCGTGAAGAAACCTACACGCCTGAGAATTAAAAAAAGAAAGTTCACGAGGATGTTCGCTGCCTACTAATTCGCACTCGACCAAACCGACGTTTGGCGTGAACCCGACTCATTTTGAGAACTGTCTTCAACTGTATAACATCATCTTTATATAATATAGAAGGAGCAAAATGAATTCATTACACCTGATCGTAAGTGGCCACTGCCGCCCATGAAAATTCGTAATCAATCCCATATGAAATCAGAGCCTTGTCTGAGGTTGAAACGCTTCGGATATTTTTTTTTTAGTGACGGGGGGGAAACCATATCACCATACTTTTCAAATCAGAACAAAGAAGCGTTTAACACTGCTATTATGTGCAAAAATATTTAAAGTGGTGTTGCTTACAGAATTGAACCAGAAACTACTCTACCGCCTAGAAAAGTAACGTGTTGACAACGAATTCCCCAAATACAACCAGCAACTTTAATGTAAATTTTCATTGTGGATGTCATTGTTTAACGACTTTAGACGTAGCGCGCGTTTCGGAAGTGAGCTTATGAAAGCTTCCGCAAGACTTCAGGGTATACCGCACACTATAAAATATTCTCTCAGGTACGAATATACGGTAACAACGCCCGGGACAAGTGACACATAAATGGAGTTTAGCGTTTCATGAAGATAATCTAATCACTTATGCTACAGATTAAAAGTTTCACAGGATACACTTGGTGCTCAAGTTGAAATTTAATTTTGTGCTTTATTGTAATTAAATTTGTTGTTGTGATAGAAGCATAGTCTTACCATCATAACTAATATTGTAGGCCCTTGACTGAGCGTGTTAGATATAGTTATTGTTGACGTGAATCCTAGTAAAGAAATAAGTACGATAAATTGATTATTTACCTACCATCGATTATATGCTGCTTATTTAATATAATGTCTGCCAGTAGAGCAATTAACCGAGCTCCGTTTTAAAAGCAAATTTAGCACGTAATTAAAATATAGTGAAGCTTTTATACACATATTAATTTACATGCTACTTTTAACAAATAAATTAAATTTTAGTTCAGCTCTGTAACTGCAAAATAATTGAGTTTTTAATTCATATACTCATCACAGTAACTCAGTGTATGTTTTTTTTTACCAAGATATATAAAACACATTGTAAAGTATAATTTTATTTTATCTATATTTTGAGTAGGTAAAATGTTTACGTGGTCGTGCACACCCGTGAGAACCTTTCCCTCAATTTTTACTTATATAATTCTTTATCACTGTACTTGAGGGTGGAGAGAAATATTCAGAAACTAGTACATCGTGTTTTCGGCCACCATCACTGTTAAAATCTCCTCTTAAAAAGTGTAGCTCTCTGTAGCTACGCCCCTTCCACTGCTTATAAAATTACCACGATCAAAAATATGTTTTGAATCAGAGCAATTTACATATATGTTACTTGTTAAGAATAGATCATATTCATGTTATACGTAAATATATATTACCTAACTATACGCATTATGTAATAACGTTTCACTAACACTAAGTAACAATCTTAATCTGGGAGCTACTCAATCAAGACAATAATGAAATGAATTATTGAATTGCGTCATAAAATAAAGCTATTAAAGCGAGATGCTCCTATAAATTCCCAAAAGACATCTTATTGGATTCTCACAGAGAAATTGTTACCGTAATAAAAGCGATTATGAGAATCTACCTATCCACTCCAAATGTGTTTAAACAATGGAATTACATTAAATACACAATGCGTTTCAGTATAGGTATTTGCGTAAATATTATTTCAAAATTGATTTTGATAATAACGTAACATGTCATTGTTCTGTGAATACAACCGAAAATAGTGAAATGTTAACGGACATTATTACCACCATAACTAAGTTTACTATTGTACATTATCTGTACTGAATAAAGTGAACGTTTCATTTTTTCATGTTTGAATAAAACGGGCAAGAATACTATTATTTTTATAAGATTGAAGTAACAAACGTGCATGCAATCCATCTGATGGTAAGTTGCCACTGCCGCCCATAGATATTTGTAAACAACTTCGTTTAGATCAGAGGTTCTATTTGAAGTTAATCATAATGCGTTGCTGCTCTCGAGAACAGATGCTCGCCTTATATATAAATGAGCCGGGAACGTCACCATTCCAACGAAACGCAAGAACTGCTAGGCTAGAAATAAGTGTGGCGGTGGTACCTCCAACGAACTACATTGGTTCCACCACCTGGAAAACTGATTCTAACACAATTACCATTAAGTGATCTCTACCACTGATGGACATTTGTGAGGCATCCTAAATAATATTGGCTATTAGAAACGTGTATAGTGTCGCTTCTTGTATAGATCACTCAACCGTATCGAATGCCATATTGGCTTAAAGGTGCCAGAACCCTTTGTAGATCAAGTTCAGCGGAAATACCGACTCGCCTACTCCTGGTTTATAATATCAGTGTAGATCTGCAGTATTCTGGTGAGAAGGGTGTGGTATGGAAGATATACTTATTCGAGTTTTCGAGGTGTTCTAATTTAGTCTTCAGGGGTAACAACGCTATTGTGGTCGACGTCTAGTAGATAGGTAGGATTCTTATCTTATTTGGACTGATCAGACAATATTTAAACCACGTCTGTATCTTTATGTTCCGTTTGAAAATATACGACACTCTTTCGCTTCTAATACTGCCACCAGTACATATTGTGCATTGTAGAGTACTACAGGTATGTCGCACTTTTGGGTAACGAACCGTGCCCAATAGTGAGACATAATGAGGATTGCAGCAGCATCATTGCTTCAAGATTTTACAAAGTTAAATAGTCAGTTACTTAAAAACTTTATTTTAGTAACTGACTATTTAACTTTGTAAAATCTTGAATTAGTTACTTAGAATCAGTTACTTAAATACTTTCTACCGAAATACCTTACTTATTGTCACTCGTAGGTTTACAATAAAAATAAAAAAATAAAATGTTAAGAGAAAAGGAGCCCTATCATAAAATACCTTAAAAACCGATATGAAGACTTTATAGGTATACACTTTGAAACGCTAGACACAATAAGACAAAACCTCACGAAATTACAAAACAAAACGAATCAGTGCTTTAAAGTGTATTGAACCGAACATATACTGCTTATTGACATAACATTTTGAACGTATTGTGAAAACAATTTCAGTATAAATGTGTGTAAACAGATACTCATTGTTCGCCCCTCTTATTCTTTTCCAAATTGATTAAATTTCCTTGACGCATGAACAGTTTTATTCCGATAACGATGTCAATTACTCCAATTTAGGTATTCTCATAGCGAATATGTAATATTACTGGTATATTCTTTGGTTTGATATACGCATTGCGCTTTGTATAATCTGACAAAGTGTATTAGGGTCACGGGAGTGGTTTCCGTGCTGTAAATATGTCACAAAAACGATATGCCCACGGAATATTAAATCTAAAAAAATCATATTGTCTGCGCATGAAGGGGTAGTTTTAACGACCCGCGTGGCCGAGCGGTTACCATACCGATCTAACGCGCAGTGGGTCCCGAGTTCGATCCCCGGCCACACAGGCATCTGAATGATGAGATTAGATTTCTGTTCTGGGTCTGGGTGTTTTTGTATTCGTCTTTGTGTGTCCATGGCACCCACGACACAGGAGAAAAT
>DWNE01010317.1:0-10411 GCA_018249875.1 Cecropterus toxeus
GGCGTACGCGCTGCCGCCCACACGCATGCCGGCGCCGCTACCCCATCCTGTGCTGAGGCTGCCGCAACCGCCAAGGAGAGATGTTCAGGTAAGGAAAGATGCATTTTACTACTACTGCAACTAACGTAAATTAAGGCCATTGATAAAAAAATATAATTCGCTAAATCTAAAAATAAATTTCATATTCAACTTTCCTTATCTATATTATTTATTATTATTCGGTCAGCGTAGATTAGAAAAATAGATCATGTATTTTAACCAACCTTGTTTAGTATGATGAAATTTTATTATAATTACTTCTACTTATGATGACATTATTTTGGGAACGTAGGTTTTGTTTACGTGTAAATAAGCTTTCACCTTAATAGAGATTTCAAGTGAGTATTTATGATGAAAGCCAGTTCAGTAATCATTGGCATCAGGCGTTTATACCACGAAACGTGATGCGTACATAAAATGCAAAAATGATGAAGACTTTAACACTCACCCTCGAGTGTGGACAGTTTCGAAAGTTCGATAAATTTATATGCGTCCCGAAAAGCAGTAAATCGACGTTAGCGGCAATACATCTCACGAGAGGTGTTTAATAATTGAGATCTTCATTTTAAAGATGATATTGGTTATCGTGTACTGGGTAATAACCACGTTTTGGTGTGTATTTCCCTGGAGTATTTAATGTAAAGAATATAAGTAGTAAGAAGTACATAAGTAATATGCGGTTATAATAGCAATAGGTGTGGCGGTGAAGTCACAAAAATTAATCACGAAGGGTTCTACCAAGTTTATGAAACGTGTATGTTCGTAAGATTACGGGGTGTGCAATATTCGAAGTCGTGTTCCTCAATAAATGAGGATCGTGATTCTGACGGCACATATCTATATGGGATAATCTGTCATGGAAGTCGCGCACGGGATAATGGGATGCCTTGTGGAATGTACACTTTGTTTTTTATAGACGTACGTTCATGTTGGTAAATGATTTTGATCACTTTCTATACTCTTAGACCTCCGGTTTCTCTGTGTTGAGGCTGTCATGGTTACATACTTATTCGAAGTCGTCCCAACTTAGTGGGGCAATTCATGTGTAGCGACGCATGCGCCAGCCACGGGGCTGACATCATGTAGGGCAAATCTTGTTCAGGTCCCTAATATTATGTCATATTTCTTCTTAATCTTCTTAAAGCAGATATTCCAGGAATCGTTATATAAATACAAACATTAAAACGTTGCGAAAACTCGAGTGAATTATGAGTTCGTAATCTTCATAACGCCGTGGGCGACACTTTCTTCAGCGAACCTCACAACAGGCATATGTAAATTATTATCTGAACGATGATACCGCATTATTCAGATGTATCGATATGAAAGCAATATCTTTGTGACTCACGGCAAACAATAACACATTGTTCAAGAACAAACATAATGTAAATCTTAAAATAATGATTCGATTACTGAGTTTCCATCGTTCATTATGTTATTCTCATTACTTTTACTTTATGCTATTTATGAATTTAAACAAAAGTAAAAAAAGTGTACTGTATTTATTTTTATCTCTATACAACAGAGCTTATACAACAGATCTTTTGATTGTAAAACCTCACTAAAATAGATAGTAGGGCAATCATTTAAAGAGTGTAAAATAACGTCCCACATAGCGATCATAGGGCCAGATATGCAGAAGTTTCTGGGTTCGATTTTTTATTTTGGGCGTAGGCCTTGTGTGTACAATGTCATTGGCATCTATAAAATGCGGTTTAATTAAAATTCTAATGTTATTAAATTTCTATTCGTTATTAAATAAATTTAAACTCTCACATGAATCTTGCGAAATGAAAATCACAAAGGAGGAAGGCATGATGTCATCCAAACTTTCTATCGGAGTCGAGAGCGAAATCATTGCAATACATTTGGCATGAGGAATGAGTCAATTTCGCGTGACCCAGTTAAGGGTTCCCCAGACGGATTCGCTAATGGCGTGACCAGACGGGGCGGAGTTGGTCCTTGGCCCGAAATCGAACGAAAGCAAACGTCATGCTCAAAAATAAAGGATATATTTTATGAAAGTGTTTGGATTTTATTTTGTTATGCGCTCAATAGATCAGAGTATATACTACAGTCATTGTCTGAGATAAATCTTGGGCATAGACGTTTTAGGTTCATACTCTCACTGTAGGATTCCTTGCTCTTCAATGGTTACGGTCAAGTTTACAAACATCCAGACTCGAAATTCTCTGACTGCGTGTCAAATTCTTATGGTGACCACGTGGATCGTGGATGCAGGCCTGCATGCTGTGGGTCCTCCAGGAATAAATCTTGGCAAGGTCGCAATTAATGTGATTTTAAAATCAATTCTCCTTTTCAACTGATAAGATAAGTCCTGCTTAAGATCAATGTTTAATAGCAAGAAAATCTAAATGTGTACGACACACACAATCACCTTACCATTTATACACACAACATACATACGTACACACTAAATGGAATCAATTACACCTTACGTTTTTTTAAATCAATCCATTATTACAATAGGCCCGTTATCGATACTATTTTCAATTGTACACCGCGACCCACTAAAGGGCTCGACTAATGACTTGTCCCACTTATTGCTGCACTTGATTGGTCCCGGACAAACAGTTCAGCGTTCTGCATTCGACAGGCAATCAGCCGTGCATTGAAAGAGATCGTTTGTCTTGGTTTTATTGGCGTACGATTGTTCGTGCGATGCTAAACGGCGTACACAACGTAAGTAGCTGTAACGGTAGTGTAGATGCATGGAGTGTTTTATTGCTGGTATGATTGTTATCGGGGACCGATTGCTGTCGGGTGATTGCTACAAGTTACTCGGCTGTTTTATGGCGTACCGCACACTTGTTCGGGCAATATTCGGTTCACGCGCTGTTTTGATGTTTAAAGTGTATTTAACCTGGTTATTCGTATATGCGACGTTCGTTTATTGGTATATGAGAGGTCGTTAATCCGTATACGCATTAAGATAGCTATAAAAAAATAAATGAATTCATATCAACTAAGTATCTTTGTTTACGTTTAAGTTTAATATTAACTGAATCAATATGTTACATGTTTGTTAGAATACTACCTATTAGGTGCTAAGTAGAATGCATGTTGAAAAGAAGTTGAAAGCATAATTAAAATCAGCAATACGCAGCAACACGTCGAATACTTTTTTATAATTCAAATAACTTAATCTTTGAAGTGACTACTTAAGTACTCGCCTTAAAACCGTTTCAAGAAGATGATTTAAAATAAAGAATACCTTACACAAACCGGAAGAACCCACTCAGACAACACTCAAATTTGCATTTGAGAGTGTTCGAACCCAAATTTGAAAACGAAGAATAGCTTCGTTGTAAGTTAAAGAGGCCAATTTATCTCCGATGCTCCGTCGTGCCTAAAGTATTACTCCGTCAGCATTTTAAATTGACATAATATTAATTCAATGGAGTGAAATTGTGAGTATTAATAATCGGCCCGATCGGATCGTATGGGTGCGTGGGTGACAGCATTAAATCGTTTCTATTCGATACTTTGTCAGACCATCGATGTTTGATGTCGGCTCGTGCCAGGGCTGCTATTAAAGTCGTATTTTTATGATATTTTGCCAGCTGGTAGAATCAATGTAGTTCGACCGGGGAAGTACCACCGCCACACCTATTTCTAGCGTGAAGCAGTTCTTGCGTTTCGGTGGAAGGGTGTGGTAGCCAGTTCACTTTTATATGGGGCGACCATCTCTGTCCTCGGGAGCGGCAACGCATCTGTGATAGACTTCATATAGTTCTGTATGAACCTGTTCTGTATGAAGTTGCTTACAAATGTCCATGAGCGGTAGTAACCACTTACCATCAGGTGGGCTGCTTGCTACTTCATATTTATAAAATATATATATATACACATATATATGAAAATAACAAACAATCGTGCAGTTCACCTGATGTTAAGTGGACATTACCGCCCATGGGCATCTATCATAAGCTCCAGATAGTAGTACAGTACCGGAGGACGCTTATAGATGTACAGGTATCCTTGAGGACTAAGTTGGAACGCCTCGGATATCACCTTTACCACACCTTTCAGACCAAAACACAACAGCGCTTGACGCTGTTTTTTGTTAATCAGAAATAGGTGAAGCAACGAAGGGACCTTCAAATGCTACGTGATATTTTACAATTCTCTTGATTTCATATCCGGTAGACAATCTGACGGAATTTATATTGGGATGCGCCATAAAGCTTGTGAATGCGGTTTTATTAGATTTCTGACATTTGTTTCATCACTTATTTGCAAGAATTGATTTTAGATGGATATAGGGTCCCACTGACATGACATGAAGCTATTAATAAGCTCTCATTGGCGGCAGTTAGCACATCATCAAATGGACTGCGTACTCGTTTGTTACTTCAGACTTATAAAAAGAACATAACTTCTACTTGTAAATATTTTACGTACATATTATTTCATTATTAAGTCCGGGAATTACACCTTTACTTAAACAACCTCGTTTTCTTTCAATAATCTTATCATAGAAGCCATTTATTCAAATTGATCAGTTTGGCAAATATAACTTAACTTCACTTTGATGAGTAGGTTTGATATTAAATTAATAATTTATAATTAACAACCCTGACTCGTGCCAGCGCTCAGCGAGTGCGTTAGCCTCTTAATTGTTTATTAGGAACAAGGAGTGCACCCACGTGCGTCTGTTTGATATAACGGCGTTTGGTAACTCATTTCTGGTCCGTCCATTGCGACATGTTAATGCAGGTCATGTTTTGACAGTAATTACTTTTCGAAATAAAGAATTGGTGGAAATACGCTTTCGGCAATGCGATTGTTTTGAACGTATCGCTTTAGATTTATGATTTCCTATAGGCTTTCGATTTACGATGTACGGTAAATTACTATATGGTAAAGATTGTTACCGCAGATGTTATCATTTGTAAAGTGGACGCATACCTCGGGCGACCTGTGTGTCGTAGAAGTCACGATATTGGTCTGACACGCAGTTGGACCCAGGTTCGGTCCTCGACTAACCTGATATAAATGATGAATTATATTACTGTTCTGGGTTAGATAATTTGTGTATATATTACGTCCGTGGCACTAACGTTACAGGAAAAAATGTTACCGTGTTGTTATTATATTTGTTTTGTAATTCGTTTGAAGTAGGAAAAGTAGATACTATAGGTTACTATGACTCTCAAGCTATGAGCTGAAATGAAATTTGCGTACCATAGCATAGTAAATACTTTGGCTTTGAGTAAATTTGTAAACAATTTCTGTCGATGGACGACTACAAGATTCTGTCAATGCAACAGATAGACACAAATCTAACATTCGTGTTTGAAATCTGCGCAATTGACCGTGTACCTTACAAGCTCGACTTGTTGCTACATCGCAAATATGTGAGCAAATTCCAGGCAAGATTTCATTCTGCATAAATAAGAGGAGATTTATTCAATAGAAGGTAAACAGGGAAGCAGGGAGTCAATTTCGTAACCGCGAAACATCGACACGAGTTCCGAGAATGGCGCCGAATTGCTGGTGCAATTGAAAAATACCTTAATAAGGTGTTAGGAGAGGAATCGTTGGCGAAGGTAGAAAATGCAATGATATTTTTGCTTCCGTCCATTTAGAGGGAATGTAGATTTGTAGAGAATGATTGTATTGTAATATACTTAATAAATTGTTCTTATGATTGATCGTAAATGGTTTACATTACATTTTTTAATTTCAAGACATACGGCTTCTACATTTTGTTAAATGAATATTGATTACAATCAATAAATTAATTAAATAAAATAATAGTAACAAATATATAAGTAACCGACTACTATTTCACATATAAAAACTAAAAAGTAATTAAATTTAATAAGAAAACAACAATCCATGAAAAGGATTGGTCACAACACCAATTCGTAGTTTCAGACGGATGCGTGGAAAAACATACATACAAACAAAAGGTTTAAATTTTTTTCTAATCGTTTCAACGCCCCAATAGATTATCATAAAGTTCGTCATGGATCTATTCAATAAATTTCTCAACGTGTATAGAAATAAATATAATTTTAACGTAAGAAATCAATTGATCTCCGAAGATAAAACCAACCTCCACCACAAATCTCGACACGCGGCATTACCAACCGTAGAATGTAGTGAAGTCAACTATTTTCGTTAAAACATACCGACAATCCGTGTAACATGATCCGTTCATAGCGCATAAACGTTGGAGATTTTATTCAGGTTCATTTATTAGGGTTCCGTATCTAAAGGGTAAAAATGGAACCCTATTACTAAGACTCACTGTCCGTCCTTTTTTTAAACATTGAAGTAACAAACGAACATGCAGTCCACCTGATGGTAATTTGCCACTGCCGCCCATAGACATTTGTAAGCAACTTCATACAGAAAAGGGATTCTATCTGAAGTCAATTACAGTTGCTACTCTCGGTGACTAAGATGGTCGCCTCATTTGAAAGCGAACCGGCAACCACACCCTTCCTCGGAAACGAAGGGACTGCTTCACACTAGAAATAGATGTGGCGGGGTGATACCTCCTCGGTTGAACTACACTGATTCTACCACCTGATAAACCACCGTCTGTCTGCCATCAGGCTGTGATAGTCAGTTGAAATAGGCAGTTGAAATTCATGTGATTTATTTATGTCGCCGCTATGACAAATCCAAAAACAGAGTAAAAATTACTTATGGGGAGCTCCCATACAACAAACGTTTTTTTTTTGCCGTTTTTTATATCTAATGGTACGGAACCATCGTGCGCAAGTCCGTCTCGCTCTTGGCCGATTTTTTAGTCGCGTGTCAGGCTAGCGCTGGTGATCGTCACGATACCCAATACTTTCGTAAGTGGATCCTTCGATTACTGGCTGTTAAACGTAAACTCCTAAAGTACGAAAGTAAAAAACATACATTCGATAGTGTGGAAAGAAAAACGTATCGTTTATACCAATACCGATTCGGTATCGGTATGCAGGAGCTAGTAGTGCTGGTTTATTACGTTTTTATTTTTCCGAAATGGTAAATGGGTTGTGCGTTAGCCGTGTATTTTTTAATACCCATCATTTTTATTCCCATCATGTTAAATTTACTATTTTTTTTTCACTGTATTCTATATTCTGTCTGTATATTTTATTAATGGTCTTAGTAATTTTCACTGGTACATTAACAATTAGAGGAACTGATTACAATTGTTCACATTTACATAAAATGTGTTAATGGTGTTTATTAGTTTATCTAAAGATAATCTTCCGTTGTTATTATTAGTCTTATACTCTTATGATATTATGTAGATTACACCGCCACGGTTCAATGTTTGTTGAACAGTAGGAGCTCTCAAGTTGTTGACCGAATGAACGACCGCCAATCCACCGGCCGCTGAACTTTGTGAGGCCTGCTACCGATGTTTACCTTCTCTAAGCTTTCAATGGTTCTTGGACGATGCTACGGATACGCTAGAAGTGATTGTTTGCTTGCATGTTTAAATGAGAGCCCGTGTTAAATAGGTGGCGCCGCTTGAAGTATGTATGAATCTTTGCAATAGACAGTACTGATTATATTCATACTAAAAACTTAAGTAATATATTGTACAATGGCTCATGTCATACATTTGTCAAATTAAAAAAAACTGTCAAATATTGTCCCGAACAAATTAGGTAATTAATTTATACTATATTAGCTGTTGCTAGGCCAACAAATTATATGAAAATTGGTCGTAGCAACTCAAAAATCTTCTTGGGCTTGCTAAAGATTCATTTTTATATAAATACATTGTAATGATGCCTTAAACGTTTAGACAATTTTTATGGATTTATTTTAGTATGATGATGGACGGCCCATAACAAATCCATAAATATTATGATACAGTACCTATTATTTAAATTTAAATATTTATTTTATTAATTAAAATGCAGATCCTCCACAAAGCACATAATGTACTGTTGTGACTAATGATTGACAGCTGACTGCACAGAGTGAATTTTCATTGGACGCTTTCGGTACGAGGTCACATTAATTATAGTGTTCCAATAATGTAATAATAGTAATATGTAAACGATCACCCCTACGAGCATGTTTACACGGACACATTTCAGTGTCACTCAACGACGCAAAGTCCACCCACACCGCTTGCCCTGAATCCTCTGATTGACGGGCGGTGCGTTTCCATTGCTTTCGTACGACACGGCATTACCGTGTATTGATGCATCAGTAGGTAGTATGTCGTGATATAGGGGAAATGTGACGCATGCAACTTAAGTAATGGAAATTGATAAATTACGATATTTTGCTGAATTATACTTATTTACAACCAGGTAAAGTACCCGTGCTTCGCCAAGTGACAAAAATTTAGGCTTTACTCGCTAACCAATGGAGGTACATGTAAAGTAATAAGGACGTATTACATCTTTATCTTGTGCCATGTTCTAGCAAATAAAGAATTTGAATTGACTTTCCGGATAAAAATGTAAATTTTAATCTCATTTAAAGTTTGCTATTTTATAACATTTTTAACCGACTTCAAAAAAGGAGGAAGTTCTCAATTCGTCTATATTTTTTTTCTTTATTTAAAATGGAAATATGAAAGTCTGAAATCAAAGCGGATCGTGACGTTAAAAATAGTCGCCATCTTTAAAAAACATAAAATATCGAAATCAAAAGTTGCCTATAGCCAGATAAATAAGCTACGTCCATGCAAAATTTCATGTGATTCGGACCAGTGGTTAGTATTTTATTGAATAGCACACATGCACACACCATCTCATTTTTATATATTAGTATAGAATTTCAATTTGTATTTATAAATACGTATTACTCATTTAATTATAACAAAATAAGTACGACAACATAAAGAAAATCACAAAAAATAAATGTGACAATAAAATTAGGGTTAACATTATATTTTTTTTACGGCTTAGACGGCTATTTATTTACAATTAACAATAAAAAAATTAAATATATTTACAATTCCTTAAAATTAAAAAAAAAGAAGAATTATTTACAAAATAGTACTAGTTTATTTAGTATAGATGTATGTATAATCAAAAAACAACTTACGTTGCATTAGCTATACTAAGATATGTGATTACTTGTTAACAAATATTATGTTCAGGGTGTTTCAAACGATTAATTATAATTATACATAATCAGATGTTAAAAACTTTTTACATATTGTAGATACACAACAATTGCTTCGGAAACTGAACTAGTCTAAAGTATACTGAAATAGTAAAGGTATACCTTGTTTCTACCGCCTGAATAATAGTACTAAATAAACTATTTCCAAACATATCTAAAGAACTTGCAAGGTTCGGATGAGGCGGTACCACTGCTACTTGTATTTAACGTGAAGTGGAAGGGTGTGATTAGTACCTCACGCTTAATATGAGGCGACCTCGTTAGTCCTCGAAAGTAGCAACGCAAATGCAATTATCTTTAGATGGAACTCTGTTCTATATTATTATGTTTATAGATGTCCATGCGCGGCAGCGAGTACTTACAATGGGGTGGGCTGCATTTGTTACTATAAAAAATAAATCTATAAGTAAAAAATAGCAAGTTTCATTTAAGGGTTAACAGTGTTAACCCATTTTGATGTTTTTTTTTTTATTTTTTATCAAAATATCCATTAATTAATTCGTCCTTTACAAACATTATAACTTTAAATTATATTATTTAACAATAGCAATACCAAATCACCGATGTACACAAACGTTGAGTGTCGTAAAAACCAAAGAGAAAATTTAAAACAGACATAAAAATTATAAATGTTTGAACGTATTACATCTTATTTCGGAAATTAAGCCAATCGATGTTTTGAATTAACTAATCGTGTTTTATTGCGGATGTTATCAACCCTACCACTCCGGAAATATCGGACCGACTTCGTGAATTTACGGATGACGTGACGTACGCAACAGTGGTCGCCCGTGAATGTGTCCCTCGAGTGACGATTATGTCTGTTGCCTTTGCAATGTCTTGAGGCTGCCATACTTTCATTGCCTATATAAAAACACAATTGTGAGCGCTATTTTTATGCATTTGCTTGCATATTCAAACGAATATGAATAGTTAACACTTAAATGATATTTGCAAGTATTTGAATATATTGTCCCCTATGATGAAATATATATATTCAAACTTGTAAAGTTAAATAAATAAGTAGACTTATAACCGGCGTAGGATTTATTTATTGTCATAACATGTTGTAGCATACACATGAAGCGATAATTACTAACGAAGTTCGCTATCATAAATAGAGTCGCTTGAAGACGAGTAACTGATATTGTTATTTTAATAAAAGTTATCAATATAAAAGAATTTGAGCAGTGATAGCCTGATGGTTGAAACTCGGCCTCTCAATCGAGGATCCGGGGTTCGAATC